>CAKNWT010221440.1:969-11806 GCA_932066315.1 Andricus coriarius
AATTTTTCAGTTCAAAATGGCAACAGCACGTGGCGAACTCAAATTTAAATTGTTTTAATCACTTTTTTAGCCAAAATTGCCAAACTCACTACCTAAATCCGGCACGAAGGACCATGTTTAGTTTATTGAAATAATAATTAAGTAAGCATGGGTTCAGGGTGAAGGGAAAAATGAGTTTTTGACAATTAGAGAAATGAGGCTTCGTACAATTGTTTTATTTAAACCACTTGAAGGAGTTCACACTGGCAGTAAAGCCAAAATTTGTTGAAGTCAGCACAGGCTGAATACTTAATATTATTCAGCATAAAGCTGGCGTTCGTTTGACGCGATATTATGAACTTTTCGCAAATTCGACACGAGACGCGGGAAAACAGACATGTTCGCACAAGGCTCGAAGGTAATCTGACGAAAACGAAACCGGAAGCAGCCAGTCATTACGTCACAATAATATGTGAATTTACACCAAATAAGTCAAAACAAGACTTAAATTTAAATTCAAGTAGTGTTCTAAACAAGAATCTTCTTATTATAAGAGACTGTTCATGGAAATGTTCTATATTGTCAAGAATTATAACAATGTAAGCTTAAAATCTGACATTGAAGGTATTAGCGGTATCTATAATAGTCTTATATTATCCACGAATCATTAGTAACGTAAGTCACCGTATCTTATCACTATACTCCGTTTATAATCATTTACTACCTACGCTGCAATCGACCTACCATCCTTGCTTCATCGTGTATGCCCCTCGCTTTATATGTTTGTCTTCGCGCTTCGCCTATGGCATGGCACAGAACGGACTAGGCTCCTAAATGTGGTTATTCTTGTTAATTTATATATAATACTGCGTCCAGTCTGTGGGCGAGGTCGGACGTGTTGTTAGTATTTTACTTCTGTTTATAATTTTATCAAAAATCTAACTTTTAAGTATAAAACATGTGAATTTAAGTCACTCCAAATTACAAAAAAAGAATATTGTTTAGAATTTACAGGTATGTTTACTATCACACATCCATTGTGATTAATTTCTACGACCATTATTTATATAATTTTACATTTTCATATATTTCTAAATGTTATATTGTAATTTTTGCGGGTTATGATTACCACCATTTTTGTTTATGAAAAGGACTGCCGATGTGTAGTCGAAACGTTATTTTGATTTGAGGGAACTCTCAAATCCAATAAAATTTTTGACCAGTAGTCAGAAAAGCTTCCATCCTTCTTATCTTCTATAGAATCGTTGACATCAGTTTCATCCTCTAACTATTCTGCTAGAAGGATATATTGAAACTTATCATAGGTTCGATGCATTTGAGGTATGACCTTCGAGATTCTCTTAATTAAATCTTCTAGAGATGTAGATAAGGGATGTGATTTCTATAGATTCTGCTAGAAAGTTCCATTAAAGTTTCCGGGAAGTTCGACGCATCCAGAAATTTGTACTTTGGTGAATAGAGTGTCTTTTTGACCTATATAAGCAGGGTTTCAGAGGAGTGCAACAGTGAAAAACTTTCATAGTGACTTATATACCTAGTGCAAAATGATTCTCGACGAGTGTACAAAACTAGTTCCCACTATTGAGAAGGCATTAATCTTGCTATTGCCACATTCAGTCTTGAGCAAAGTCAGTAAGTGGCGAAATGAGTGCCTCTGTGCTTGAAGACGGTCAGGTATGACCTTATATGAACTCAGAGCTCTAAAAGTCAACGCAGTGCTCATTGCATACTATACGAAGATTGGCAAGGAGGAGCCTGAAGATAAAAATTTCAAAACGAAGAATGTCCTTTTATTATCTATGCAGATTGGGAGTTGCTATTAAAACCAATTGACGATGAAGTTCAAGGAAGAAGATCCAATTCAGAAGTCTTCCAAAGACATGTGGCTTGTGATATTGGATATTCCTTCAAATGTAGTTAGAATGATTCACTATCTTTTTACGAGTCCTGCCCGATGATGTGGAACCAGCGAAATGGTTCGCTCTGGAGTTACTGGAAATTGTAAAAGAATGTGACAAGATACTTTCATCTCCAATTCTTGTGCAGAAACTGACTCGAGAGCAACAGGAAGCTTTTGTTGAACCTACAACATGTCACATCTGTGAAGAGGCCCTACATCCAACAATGAAGAGAGTACGTAACCACTGTCACCTCACCGGTAAATATAGTGGTACTGCGCACGCAAGATTTTAATCTAGCCTGTCAAAATTCATACACCATACCTGTTGTCTTTCGCAATTTGAGTGGATATGAGGCTCACTTCATCATTCGAGATGTTGCCACACAATTTGAAGGTAAGGTTACAGTTCACGCTCTGAATAAAGAAAAATACATCTCATCCACAAAGTATGTTCAGGATACACAAATACAATTCAGGTTCATAGACTCGTTTCATGGCATCATCATTAAAAAAGTTAGCATCATATCTTACCGAATACAAGATCATCAATTCCATGTTCTTGGGCACTAAAACAGAATAAATTGAACTTCTTACGAGAAAGAATGTTCTTCCCTACGAATACCGTGACTTGACTGAAAGACTCAAAGGAAATCAGCTTCCATTAACAAAAAATTCTACACACTATTACTTTACTCCGGGCTTGACATGGGATGGCATTATATATCACTGACGTTGATATGCTGCTAATGATTGAGCCAGGCAAAAAGGGTGAAGTGAGCCAATGCTCCAACCGATATGCTATTGCTAACAACATTTGCATGGCAGTTTTCAATGAAAAAGGGGAGATCATATACGTTGTATATTATAACGCCAACAACCTGTATGGATGGGCAATGGTGCAACCTCTCTCTTACGGTGGTTTCGAGTGGGTGAAAAATATTGAGAATTTCAATTTTAACGTTTCGGATGATTCATCAATTGGTTACATACTAGAAGTTGATTTATGCTGTCCATCTGAGCTACAGGATGAACACAATGATCTACCATTTTGTCCAGAACACTCAAAACAACCGGGATCAAGCCAGGAGAAACTCCTAACTACCCTATCATCGAAACGAAGATACATTCTCCATTATCGGGCTCTCAAACATGCTCTAGCCAACGGACTCAAACTCATCCAAATTCACAAAATACTTCAGTTCAACCAATCCAGATGGCTTGAAAGTTACATAGACTTCAATACTGCAATGAGAGCAAATGCTAGAAACGGGTTTGAAAAGAATTTATTCAAGTTGATGAACAATGCCGTATATGGCAAGACAATGGAGAACGTACGCAACTAAGTAGTAAAATATACAGCATCCACAATAATGGCGAAGACTTTATCAAAAAAGCAAAATGAGTAAAAGCAGGAGTTTTAAAGAGAAGCATAAATTTTGATGACTACGTCAAGTGCCTTCGAAATTTTTCTATTCGAACGAGAACTCAGTATGTTATACGTTCTCGACTATACAACAAGTAAGCAATACTTACTTCCGAATAGTACTGACACCCTCGCCTGGGGTCATTATAAGATTAATACCATGAACAAAGACGACAATGACGATGACATACTATCTGACAATGACGTGGAACTCTTGGACATTTTAGAAGACTTAGCAAATAAATAATATTATAAGCAGTAATTATAAGGTGCTATTATTGTAAACAGTTATGAATATTAATGAAGACGGTTTAATTGAATGGAAAAAAAACATGTGTATGTTATTTGCTTGTTTATTATTTATCAAGCTTTACAACTAGTACAAGCGTGAACTTATATTAAAAATTCAACAGTATTCCATAAATATTTAGCTTAGCATTAAATCATCGTGGGTTCAACATCGATTCAACGTTGAGTCAATATTGCTTCAGCGTTGATTCAACATTGCACAGAGTTGATTTAGCATTGAACAGAGTTGATTCAACATTGCAAAAAGTTAATTAAATATCAGATTTATCTATCCAGCTGATGTGCGAGTTATCAAAACCCAACCACTTTACAAATATTTTGCTGCCACGCTTCTTAATTACTTTTTCCACAAGGTATACGTCTGGATGTTTCACTCTGAGAAGTTCTTGTTCATAGCGTCCACCAGCGATGGGTTGTTCTTGTTAGTCCATGAGCTTGTAAGTCACTGTAATGGTCAACATAACACGATCAACAATGAATATCTCTGTTGTCCAATTGGGTGCATATCGTTTTTCAAAAACGTGATTGTGCTTGCTGATTCGAAGTCTGTCATAAACTTTTAACTTTGGCCTCCTCCTTGATATATTTCGTAGTTTTTTTAAGCGTTCCATCAGCACCTCTTCATCCTTGGCAATGACGTCTTTTGGCTGCATACCGATTGATCGATGATTGTTATTGTTGTGCGTGGAGATGAGAGTAGATAAAATATCTTTTCACTTATGGTTGCCTTTCAGACTGAATTGTGACCACATTTTATTCTTAAGAGTGCAATGAAATCTATCACAGATTGACGCCCTCAGATTACTGTGAGTTGAGTAGATATTGATGTCATATCGTGGCATAAGTTTAAAAAAATTTAAATTATAAAATTCTTTGACTCCATCGGTGTGTAAGTTTTTTGGTACACGATCCTGCACAAGTATAGATTGCATTGCCGAAGTGACGTCTGTGCCACTCTTGCTTTTGACAGGAACCACCCAGGTGTACTTAGAGAAAATATCTATAGTAGCATAAACGTTTATTCTTCAGCCTGTTGGCCTTAAAAAATTAACTTGCGTACACTTTCCTTTTTTACATAATTTTCCTTACTCTAAGCCTTAAAACTAACATACATCCATACCTTATCTCTTGGATCGCACGCTCTTTTCGCCTTGCCCTCCTCGCCTCGCTCGTATGTCCCTACACTCTCGCTTCCGCGTCTATTACCTAATGCTTATCTATTATTTACAATATTTACATTCCACTTATAACTACTTTCTCTCTTATTTACAATCTTTCCTTTTCCATTCCTCTTCCTGCTTCCTTCTCTTTTTCTCCATCCTACCCAACACTCCCCTCACCCATGCTACTGCCCTTTTGTCCCCCCTTTCATGCATAATACCTCCATGCTCATTCCACTCCTTTCCACCTCTACGCACCCCTCGGAACAGTGCTTCACTCTTCCATACCCCTTCCCACACAGTTGACACATCCTCTTTTCCTCTGAGAGCCAGAACCTATCAAAATCCTCCATGCACCCACATCTCATCCTCGCTATAAGCTCCGGACTTCCTTCCTCTCCTTTCTCACACAAATATTGCGCTCTCGCCCTTGGCATAATCCACACATAGTTTCCGTTAAACCTTGACTCTCTTATTCTCTCTTCCCCTGCTGTCTTCTCTCTCTCTCCATGCCGTTTTTCTTAACCAACTCATATACCTTCCTTCCTTCCTCATGCATGCTTCTCACTTCGCCCATCTGTCGTCCATTCCTTCTAAAATAACTTTCCCTTCCAGCCTCCATCCTCCCACCCCCTCTCCTTTTATCCTTCTCCCACCAACACTCTCTAACCAGCTTACTTCCCCCCTCTTCCAAAAATTTCTCCTCATATTTATACGCCTGACTCCCAGCTAGAATCCCTATACTCGTTCTCCCCGTCTTCCACCTGACAATATAATTATGCATGTTCCTTGCCAACCTCAATGTCCACTTTACATACCTATGTTGTGTCCTATTTACCTCTTCACTTTCCTTCCACCCCCATACCTCTACGCCATACAATAGCACACCCATCACCAGCGAGTCAAACAATTTCATTCTCCTTTCAAAATCATCTGCGAATAACTTCTTTTCTAATCCCCAGACCTGCCTCATCACCACGTTTGCCCTCCTCACTCTCTCTTTTATGTGATCATCCACTCCCCCATTCCTTCGAAACACGAAGCCCAGATACACAAACTCTTTCACGTCCTGCACCGCCTCTCCCTTCCACTTCCACCCCCCTCCCTTATCCCTCCCACCTCATTTTCTGAACACCATAACCTTAAACTTTTCTGCATTTAGCTCTAACCTGCTCTTATCCCGGTACCTTCCCAACCTCTTCATCATCTCCTTTAAGGCCTCCTCGCTTTTTGCCAGCAATACTATGTCATCTGCATACGCTAGTGGCCAAATTCTAACCCCTCCTATCCTGACTCCTTCTACCACCCCGGCCTCCAGCTTACTTTCCATATCCGCAATTGAAATCGCAAAAAGCATTAGGGTAAACGGACATCCTTGCCTTAACCCTCTATCCATCCAGAATCCCTCCGAAAACCCCTCCCCTACCCTTACCTTATCTTTGGTCTCTTCATATATCTCCCTTACCCTCTCGATCAGGCCTCTCTCCTCTCCTCTATCCTCCATTGCCTCCCACAACCTTCCCCTATCCACCGAAGGAAACGCGGCTTTGAGATCTACGAAAAACGCGTACACTCTCGAACCCTTCTTCGCTAATTCTCTATCCACCACGTGCTGCAGAACGTAGATATTGTCGATAGTACTCCTACCCGCCCTAAAGCCCCCCTGCGTCTCCGGCAATATTGGGACTATTGACCCTTCTCTCCACCCTCCTGGGAATCCCTCTGCTGCTTTTGACCTTTTTAACTTCCTTGTCTGTTTCTCTATCTCCTCATCATCCTAAGCTCCCATCTCTGCCTCCCGTGTTCTTCTACTTCCACCATCCCTCTTCCTTGCATCTGGGCCCTGGAATTATTCTTTAAAAAAACTCCCTCCTCTCCTCACTCCCTATCTCCTCGCTTATCCCTACTTTACACTTTCCAAACCTAATTATTATCTTCCAGACATCCCCCTCTGTCTTAACACGTCCTAACTCCTCTTCCAGATCTTTCTCCCTTTTCTGTTCTTTCTTCTTACACATCAATATAAACTCCTTCCTCATTTCTACGTACTCCTCCCTTTTCGCTGTGCCCTCTTTCCACTTCTTGTACTTCCTCTTCACCTTCCTTTTCATTTTAATACATTCCCTATCCCATCACGACTTCACCATTCCTTTCTTCTTCTTTTTGAATACCTTCTTTTGCACGCAACTTTTCACCTTCTCCTTTAAATCCTCGCACATCTCTTCCACCGACTCCCTTGACCAGTTCACCCTCTCCTCCATCGCTCTTCGTTTCTTCTTCACTCTGACCGCCTCCTGGAGTCTCCACCTGTACCCCCTTGACAGCTTTCGCTCTATTCCTTCTTCTTTATCCCTGCTACGTTCCAGTATAGCACCTTCACTACTCCTCTACCCTGCATCACCCTTACCCCCTACTTCCTACGAAATAAATTCCCCTGCACTTCCTTCAACACCTCTTTCTCCTCGTCCCACACCCACAATTTCTCGTCTATTCTTTTTTTTTTTTGATATCCTATCTTCGCCGATCTCCCTTCACTCCTCTCTCTCCTAGCTCTGTCTTACAGCATTCTCTGCACATCCCTTTCCTTTATCGTCAAATCTTGATCGATGAAAACTCCCCTATCTTTTATCTTATTCTTATTTCGCATTACCCCCAACTTTTCTTTCCAGCTCTCCAACTGCACAACTGCCACTTCCTTCTCCTTCCTCCCCTCCAAGTTAACTTTCCCTACCATCCCTTCACCCCTCCCTATGCTCTGCAGCAGCGCTTCCACACCCTCCTTTTCTTCCCCACTCTTCAACTTCAACCCCCTTATCACAATATTGTTTTTCCTGTCCTCCTTCTCTCTTCTCTCCATTCTCAACTCCATTGCCCTTATCCTTTCCCTATCCGCCCTCTCCTCCATTTCATTCCTACGCTTTCCCACTTTCTCTTCTATCATATTCCCTACCTTCTCCCAAATATCTTTATTCTCGCCCCCGCACCCCCTTCAACCACTTTCATTTCCACCCCGCCCTCCACCTTTTCTAGCCTTTTCTCAGTCCTTTCCTTCCACCTCCTTCTCGCTAACTTCGTCCCGTTTTCTCCCTCTCCCCGACGCGCTGCTCGAATCCCGACCACGCACTGTTGGCCGTCGTGGCACGTGGAAAATTTCCTCCCCGTCGACTTCACTACTCGCACTACCAGCACTCTCACTGCCCACCTCCCGCTCTGCCGTCGGTAACTGGGACCTCTCCATGCAGTCCCCTCCGCAACCGACAGATGTCTCTGGCGAACAGTGCCTTCTATTGCCGCCAAATTTTCCTTTTTTTTTCTTTTTCTCTTTTTTTCAATTCCTGACAGCCCTTGCATATACCCCTTTCTCTCCCTTGAGATCTCCCAACTCTGTGTAAACCACCCTTGACACCTCGAAGGCCCCAGACTCCTGACACCAAACTCCCCTGACTCCTTGCAAACCTAACCTCACTTTCCCTAACTAGCTGAATCCCACCTCACTTCTACGCTGAAAATAACTTTCTATCTGTCCACTTCACCCCACACAACCCTACTCACCTCCTAGGCTTCCACCTTCACACTCCACACACACCTTCCACACAAATTTTGTAAAATCCTCTCACCATCTGTTACTTAACACGTTCTCACTTCCGCCACCAACATGCAAGTCGAGAAAATATCTATATCGGTAAGGAAATACTTGTAGCCATTATTTTCATGGACATAGGGTAGCATGTCAACCAAATCTGCCTGAAACGTCTCGTCTATACCACGCATTTGCACGCGATGCACAGTGGGAGAGGAGCTTATCAGATTCGGCCAAAACTCAAGGTCAATATTTGTATAAAAGGAAATTGTTATTATTATACGCATATGTTATCGTAGATAAAAACGAAATTTTACGAGCTTTCATTTACAAGTAATGTCTCTAGAATCTATCCAATTCGAATGGCTTACAATCAACGTCATCAAAAGTTTACAAAAAATTATCAATTTCTTCAATTTGGTATGTATTTCAATGTTTAAAGGTTTCACAATTCATTAAAAACGTTTTTAAAGTACCTGCAGCTACTAAATAACATGTAATGTTTGTTCATTACGAGTGAAAGAAGAGTTTACATGCACACATTTTTCTAGTTTTCAATACTGCACATTTTTCAGTATAAGGATACCACGAAGTACCACGTCTTGTTGAAATTTTCAAGGAATCATTCTTCTCGCTGATCATTGAAGTTTCAAATGTGCTGCTACTAGCTGGCACTTTTGGTTTTTAATGGAGTTATGCACATATTTCGAAGCCAACATCAATTTCGTGTTTTTTCGTAATAGCATATCGCTATGGATAACTTTTTCAAAAAATTCTCGCCCTTAATTCTTCTAGATGAAGAAGAAATGACCCGCCGGATGCAAGAACCAGCCCGACGCTCCAAAACGCGTAAATGTATTGTCCGATTGTCTCGAAAAAAGAAAATTTTCAAAATAAAAAAATCAATTTTTTGAAAATGTAGAATTGTAGTGAATAAGGATATGAAACTTTTTCATATTAGACTTTTTGTTGGTAAACGTTTATTTTCAATAATAATAACGAAATAATGAAAAAAAGTTGCTCCCTGATTTAATTAAGTTTTAAAACTTAAATCGTTCTATGTCGGTCAGCTATTATTGAAATGAGTTCATATTTGCAGAACATATTCAAAATACTCTAGCGATGCCTAAGAAATCTTAAAAAAGTTAACAATCGCTTATTGTTAAATAATGTTTAATTGTTTTTTGGAAAAGCTCATACCGATTCGTTAAAAATGTACTCAGATATTCAGATCTGGAAAAAGTACTCGACGTCTACCGGCGCTGTTAACTAATACGTCGCGAGGGCTGCTCTGTCAGGCAGCGTTCTCGAAGTTCAGTTTGGATTTTTTGTTAATATTTTGAAAAAAGGTAGGAGAGAAATTAGTTAACTCTATTCATCCTTCAAACTGTTAATTTTAAGATAGGTCTGTCAACTATAAAAAATACTGTATTTTTGGAAAACTCATTGTTTTAGAGAAAGTTTTTTCCAAATACTTTATATTTTTAGACATGAATTTATTGCAAATTTTCACTCTCAATTGGTGGATTATTTTTTACATTTAATAATAATTGAGGGACACTATGCAAGAACGACATATAGATCCGTTACACAGCAGCGTTCACTCCTGACCAGAAATCCAAATTGAACAATTTAATTTTTTAAATGTATATTACATGAGAGATCTGTATACCTATCTCAATTTCCTGCGAATCTTTTGAGTTGTTAAGAAAGTTTATACTATACACACCTAAAATTGGACTTGATTTGAACACAGTCAAAATAAGAATTTAAAATATTAAGACTTCTTTTATTTTAGGTCATTAATAAAAGAACAGTTTATTTTTTACTATTATGATTCATGTGTACCTTATTTTTCACACAATTTTTATACGTTTTAATTATCATATTTAAACAGAACTTTTTCAAATGAAAAGAAGGAGAAGTTCATATTTTCGAGGTTATGTGATACTTTATCTTTATCGTATGAGCCATTTACTTTCCCACGATTTTTTCCACAATTTTCAATATTTAAAAAAAAAAAATAGTGCCCAGATGTAAAGAAAATGGACATGGACGTCTGGAAACTACTATTTTAAAAAAAAAGTAAAAATTGTGAACAAAAACTGTGGTACTCTAAATTGCTCTTATGGTAAAGTATCCATGCCCTTTAACTGTTAAAAGGAACAAAAAATATAAACATACTATACGTACTTCATTTTTACATTTTTTCTTAATATTTCTAGCCCAATTTTCTTCAAACCTTGCTCGTTTTCTTCAAACCTTGCTCGTTTTCTTCCCTGGGAAGGACCCTCCGATTCATTTTCCATTACAAAAATGTGAAAATTAAATTAGAAACTTAATTTTAATTATTACTTTAACTGTAATAAAATAATGTTGCTCCAAGTAAACACTTTTTATGTAAAAACTACAATGATCTTTTTTATTTTAACGTAAAATTAATTGTTTTGGCTGCTTTTAGGATA
>CAKNWT010221451.1:618-12641 GCA_932066315.1 Andricus coriarius
TTTCACAAACCATGGTAACGTTAATCGGCACAACATGCATTATTGGAGTGTAGAAAATCCACATTGGTTGCGTGAAGTTGAGCATCAGCGTCCATGGTCCGTGAACGTTTGGTGTGGAATAATTGGAGATCAACTTATCGGTCCGTATTTTATTGATGGAAATTTGAACGGTGAAAAATATCGTAACTTTTTAGAAAATCAACTTCCAATATTGCTGGAAGACCTAAGCTTGGAAGTGCGACACAACATGTGGTTTCAACATGACGGTTGTCCAGCACATTATGCGGCAATCGCGAGGGAAGTACTCAATCGCGAATTCAATGGACGATGGATCGGTAGAGGAGGTCCAGTAAATTGGCCTGCCAGATCGCCAGATCTTACGGCGCCGGATTTCTATTTGTGGGGTTATCTAAAGAATCGCGTCTATCAAGAAGTGCCCACAACTCGTGATAACATGATCGAGCGAATCAGGTCTGCTTGTGCACAAATATCATCAGACACAATTCGCAGTTGTGTGGAATCTTTCAAAGCTCGGATTAACAAGTGCATCG
This sequence comes from Andricus coriarius, assembly GCA_932066315.1. NCBI lineage: Eukaryota > Metazoa > Arthropoda > Insecta > Hymenoptera > Cynipidae > Andricus > Andricus coriarius. Next base: position 1,170 of record CAKNWT010221451.1, read on the forward strand.
AAGTGCGAGGACACCATTTTGAGCACTTATTGTAAAATAATTAATCGAAATCAAGCATCCCTGTGGTGAGAGGCAAGGGGACTCACCGAAATTAAGCACCCCGATGGATGGTGAAAGGCAAGGGGACTCACCGAAATTAAGCACCCCGAAGGGAGTAGACAACTACTACGTCCGCGTCGTTATTCCTGGGTAGAGCTAAAAGTAATGTCAACAATTTCATTTTTCGCAATTGCAGCGCCATCTATCGCGAATCGAAACAAATTTTCCGAATAAAACTTACGTATTTCGTAAAGGAGAATCTGAATCTGTGATAAAAAATTGGGGTTGCCATTTGAAATTACAAAGTTACCCCCACCCCTGCCTCCTGTGGGGGTGGGGGTGGGGTAAATTTTAACAAATCTTTTTTCCCCCTCGAAAATAAAAAGTTTTTATTCCAGACATTTTTTCCGTAGGATGCGTATTTTTTGAGATATTTCGTTGTCTCAAGTTAAAAAAAACACCCTGTATATTTTCGGTTGACACTGATTGCTTTCTTTTTTATATTGAACCCTTTTTATAGACAGTATAAGAGTAACCTTCGTACCCGTAATCTCTCAGCTTTTAATAATTATAACCTTTCTCAATTTTCAGTTTTGCATATCATTCAACTTTAAAGTCTTACGGAAGTTCAAAAAAATGTTATATTAAAAAAATAGGGGTTCATTATTTTGTTAGAATATGCAAGTTTAGTGGGTAAAACAATAATATAAAGTAATATTTATTTTTAATTTGCTATTGAAACATTCAGAGAAATGTCCCTTTGTGTCAAGCGGCTGTTTTTTTTACACAAATGAAATTTCCTCTTAAATTTAAGGTTAACAGGATTTTTATTTGTCTCATAAAGAATATTTTTGCAGCAAACGTGTTTGTGTAAAAAAAAGATATTCAAGTGGCTCAAAACAAATCAGAAAAGAGGACGATGCTTTTGTTTCAAGACAACTTTTTCCGAGTGAATGCGGAAGAAGCACTGTCTTTGGAGAAGAGCCTAACTTTCTTACACTCGTTTAATATTTTCTGCCACCCCCTTATATTAACATTTTCAATTCGAGAATTTAAGAATTTGAGGACCTAGTGATGATAAAAATTGTTGGAAAATAAATATTTCACTTTAAAAAATGAAGGACAAAGCCATTATTTCTTCATAAGCGGTATATAATGTTGATTATTCAAAATTGTGCCAAATGAAGGTCAAAGCAAACCTTTCTTAATACATGGAATATAATCATAATTTTTCAAAATTGTGAAAAATAGACTTTAGGTACAGTGCCTCTAAGTGCCTGTAAGTCCGCATCGATTATATAATAAGTAGTGCAGATTAATCCAGACGCATCAACGTTTAAGAACCACCGCAGGGTCTCACTGAGAGCAACTGCCATCTAAAAATGACACCGGCTCTCAGTAGAACCGCGGTAAATCACACTTATGGCCACGTCTCACAACCATGAGATGGGTGGTCACAGGACACAGTGAAATCACAACTTCAGGCCGGCGAAACCCTCGTGTGTCTTGAGGACACGAAGCGACCCAAGGATGACAGCTTTCTGCATCCATCTCGCTGATGGATTCCCAGCGATAAGTGCAGAGCGTGTCATGCACACGCTGAGTACCTAGAACACATACTATCGCATACATCTTTGGATGTCCAAATGCGTTGGAGTAAATATAAGAAGAACAGTCCCCCTCCTTCTACCTCCTCTCACACTAGGATAAGATGGGTTGGGTGATTGAGAGAGCCTAGGTGGGAAACTCAGTTTAGTCTCCTGCTCCTCACGGAAAGCCCTAGGATATTTTTTTATCTAAAAGAAGGGAAAAGTTACCAATGGGATATAGATATTTATCAGAAAATTCGCGAGCACGTATTTTTTCTCATTTTGCATTATTTTGATATCTGTCCTATTTGATTCGCTATTTTAAATTTTATATTTTTTGTTTCAGACTCATATTTAGGATCATAAAATACCTATGTGAATCAAGTTTCATCGAAGTCATAGAAATAGTTGCTAAAATAGTTGATTTTCAGAAAACGAGAAAATAGGTGTAAAATAGTGAATCTACTGAGAGGGGGTTTGGCACCTCCAAATATTAATAGATTTGGATACAATTTGTAGAGTAGTTGCAGTATACCAAGCGAGAACTTATCCTGGTTGAGTCGACATTTCAAAAAAAATTATTTTTCGGCCCACTGCTATTTTATCGACGTCATATACTTTTGGAACAAACTATAATTCACTATATGGGTCAAGCATTCCTAAAGCACTTTTTGTTCAAAAAATAAAAGAGAGATTAATGTTTCTTACCTGGGTATCAAAAATGAACAGTTTTGTAAAGTAACAGATGATGTGCAGAATGAAATCCCATTGTTGCCGGTGGGCACGTTATTAGTACTCACAGTATTGTTGGCTAAAACCGCGCCCATTGTTGTTGGATGACTAGCACTACTTCCACCTCCACTATTAACGGAACCGATTACTTGTGTTTGTCTCCTAGGCAAGCGTTCCAATTGCTGCCTTGCAGCCTACAAATAATGCGTCACAATATAGTACTTTTACTGTACAACCGTGTTAGAAAAAAATGTAATGAACCGTAATATAGTATGTGGACGCTCACTTCTTGGCATTTAAAGTTGATTAATTTGTATCTAAAATGTGGACCTCCATATAAATAAACTGCTTATGGTCGAGATTCAGAAAACGCATTTTCGCGTTTTCCTGTGTGGGACTGATAGAAAAAAAACGCAAAATCGAGAAAAATAAAAATCGACCATAAGGGCCCTTTTCATATGGACGTCCACAAGTAGGTTGAAAACCATATAAATTCTGAATACATAGCACTCAGGATTTTGTCACTTTTTAAAGAAACTATTCTATATTCTATACGCTATTCTATACACACTATTCTATACACACTTATTCGAAATTGGGCAGTTTCGTCATCTCCTACCACTGTCCCTGTACAGGCTGTACGGCCACGCCTGCTTCAGTGACTGAACAATTAAAAAAAGAGGCCCAAAGAGCGGGAAGCCTTGAATGGAGTATTGTAGCATAACGTCATGGGAATGCAGACAACTATTTCCAGAAAATATGCTGAACGTAAAAGCAGTAACATGTCCTAACCTTCTTGAAGGCTAACATTTTCCACCCATCCTAGCATTATACAGTTGAAACCTATTAATAATCAGACCTTTGAAGCTTACTTTTACGTTTAGAAGACTTTCTCCAAAAAGTTGTCTGCACTCCTATGTCACTCCTATGCTTACCTACCTGACATTTCCACCTATCCTAGCATGGCTGCGATGTCATGCTGCAGCACTCACTATTCCGCGAAATATTTGAGTCGTTTTTTGATTCTATTATATTGATTATTAGTTGGCAACTTGTACTATTTCCAGGAAATTATATATTTTTCACGTCGTACGTCAACAAAAATACGGGCCAACGGACCGCGACTTTTTCAACTGTTCAATACGCGTGGGCCAGCAGTTCTAGGAATGTCGGGTGTATTTATCTGTATTATTATTATTGATAGTAATTATTGATTTCAAATAGACCCACGCTTTTCGGCACAGCACAGTTGAAAAAGTTACTTAGAGCAAGTGCAGCGATACAAGGGCGGGGCAACCAATGAACAACGCTTGATAAAAATAAACTGACAACTCGCGGTAGAGGTTGGGGCCCCTCTAGCCCCAAAATAATCAATCTTGTACGTTTCAAGGCCTGTAGGATAGGAGGAAGTTGAATATACTACTATTTTATCCTAAAAACGTACGTACACGAACTTGCTGACGCTCAAGTTGTAACTGCATTTGCAATTGTTGCAATTGCGACGGAGCTGATGAACTTTGACCACTACCAGTCCTGCGAACTCCTGACAATTGCGATAATAATTCAGCGATGGGATCAATACTTTCTCGATTACTTGGACTAAGCCCTCCAGATGAGCTAAAGTGCATATTTGACCTGTAAATAAAAGTACTTTATTAAGAATTTACGGCCAAAAAATAAAAATTGCGCATCAAATATGGCAGCTATGTAAATTTCTAAATTTTGAAGAAAGAACATTAAGGATTTAAAAAAAATGATTCAAAACTCATTCTAACACGGTTTATGGCATCACTGAATTAAAATACGAAAATTTTAAATAACAAAATGTCTTAATTTAAATAAGTTGAATTTTTCCAAATTCAGTTATTACTCTAAACTTTCATTGATAGAATAAAAAAAATATATTTTTTCATATGTACTGGTGAAATCAGTTAAGATTATGGTTTTCTTGGTTATACCGGCACTTGTTAATGCCTTGCGAGTCGAGCGTTACGAGTCTTACGAGCCTTACGTTACATTGAAATATACTGTCTCCAAAAAGGAAATCAAAATCTGTTAAAATAGTGCTTTAACCAAAGCATGTAAGGAGAAGACAGCATGAACAGCATAATGTTCTACTTTAATTACAAGTACCGACAACACGTGAGCCATATGGTACATGGCTTCAAATAGCAAATATTTTTTACCTGCGAGTACGGGGTCCACCTACGCCTCTTGAAGGATGAGGAATCCGTCGCACATTGTGTCTAGTAGAAGCAGATTCATCCAAAAAAGACATCAAATCTCTGGGTCCACTACGATGTTCCAATGTTAGATGGCCTGCGAAATCCTCCGTTACATGATTCGGGTCTCCACCAGGTAAAGATGCGCAAACAGGGCATACCTGATATAAAAAGAGAAAACTCTAGGTAATGTAGAAACTCACTAACTGTATTTATGAAAGGTCGATCCGCAGAAAGGATCGGAGAATCTATATTCCTTTTTCCCTTAAACCGTCAGACGAAAGTCTAATGTTAAAATTTATCCTGCCTCTAAAGCTGCCCTCATTATCTTTTAAACGGAAACATTTAATTGGCATATTACCACAAACTTACCACTTCAAAAGTTGTATCAGGATGATCAGTAGTTACGTGCTCTTGAAGTGTGGCTTCAGTAAAACCCATTTTTGTGCAGTAAGGGCAAGTTAAGGATTGGGGCTGTTCTACGCTTACTCCTTCTCCTCCATAATATAGTTCTGTGAAAATTTATTAATACAAAAAAAAACTATTGTTTTTACCTCGGCAAACATTTTTTTGATCTCTGATAGTTTGAAAATAAGATCTCATCTTTACCGAAATCAGTTCTTGTGAGTATGCACTGCATTGGGTGATCTGTAAGATGACGAGTAGTACTAGCCCCTCCCTCGTAACAACTTGCACACAGATCATAATCGTAACACACCAGGCACTTATATCTGCGTCCTCGAAAATTTCCTTTCAGACAAGAGTCACAACTTACTCCTGTAACATAAAAAATATTTGAAAGATAACATTACACATAAACACGAATAACACTCGTCTCTATAATCCAGGGATGTCCGCGGAAAGAGCAAAGCGCGAAAATCTGTCACTCGGAAATCCCCTCTCTTACCGCTTTATGCAGAGAGCGAACGAGCGTGCGAGGAAAGGCTCGGAGAAGGGGAAGAGAAGCGAGTCAGGAAACTATCTATGGACATCCCTGTAACATTCCACCAGTTTGTGTTCTTATTTTTTTACGAAAACTCAAAAGGATTTCGGCACGAATATGGGCAGTTTTAATGCAAACGAAGTATGGAACAGATGAAAAAAACTATCTGTCTCAAATTGACTATCAACCGACAAATTTTCCTACATCCTTTGAAAGTGCGATTCCGTGCAAATGTGAGTGGTTTCTTGGTCTCGTAATCACATTCAAGTAACGCTTCGAGAACTAAACAATGTTGAAACCACGCAAGGTGTTCAGTGGAGACATGCAATGAATTTCCCGTAAATTTCCCGTAGACATTTTCAAAATTCCTGTACATGCCAGACCTGAAGATTGCTTTCTTTTGGGCCATTTTCGCAAAATTTTAGATTTTATGCCTGTGGCATAAATCTCAGGATCTACTGTCTTAAATGGATGCTTAAAAGTTGTTTATGTACTTATTGGAGTGTAACCAACTCAAATGTATTGAAATATCTGCGCCATTCTTGAACTACGGGAGTTAGAAAACCTATCATTACTGCAGTCTAAGACCATCAAGCAATATTTTATAACGAAAACGTATCACCGGTATACAGAATCCACTAACGACCCTTTCAGAGATCGGATCTACCGAGCCACCCGTGAACAATAGCAAAGCCCCTTGAATTTTACGAGAAGGAGAGAGGGGATATGTACATCAAAAATCTTGTTGAAGAGAAGCGAAGTAATATGTACTTCGGAAATCTTGTTTAAAGTCTTTGCAGAATAAAATAGTGATAGATTCAGAATCAGTGTGATTCCCGAAATCATTCAGACATCACGAACAAAACTTGCAAGATTTCGGAGCTCCCAACAATTCAGCGAACTAAAAAACAGTGGAAAAACAGTTAAAATCTCGTCGGATATCTCGGAAGTGCAAAAAATATCTCCGAGGATCTTGAAAATTACATCAGATCCTTTTAAGAGATTGTATAAATTCCTGAAAATAAACCAAGAATCTCACGATGAAATTTGGACAAACACCACAAAATGCTCCTATTGCAAATTCCTTCAAACAAAATAATTTTTTTTTTCTTTGGACAAAAAAGAGGAAAGAAAAATGATAGCAATAGATTTTCATGAGTCTTGACTTTCTCTTATTTCCTGTTTGTTCATAACGGATTTGCCTTTAGACCCATACTTAGTTCTCAGGTATAAAGGATTTGCCTTTAGACCCCACTTAGTTCTCAGGTATCCAGGACGTAGCATAGTATTTTCGTCGCTGTTCCCACCTGTTCTAATTTTTCTTACCTTGATAAGGGTGCTGTGTGAGCACCGCAACGTTGGTGAATTTTATCTATGCTTTTTTATTGTGATTTCAAAGTAATGAAAATAAAAAAGACGAAAGAAATAAAAAAGATAAGGAAGGGGATTTGGGTGGTTGCTTTCTCATTCTTCTTTCCTCTTTTTTATTTTTGTCCAAAGAAACCAATTTTTATTTTAGTTTCAGGAATTGCAATAGGAGCATTTTGTGGTGTTTGTCCAAATTTTATCGTAAGATTCTTGGTTTATTTTCAGGAATTTATACATTAACTTGAGTGTTGGACGTTAAATGGGATTTTGAATTTGATTTTAATCTAATTTAAGATTCTTACATTTCTTTTAAGAGATCCATACTACGTTTTGACTGCGGTAACTGCACCCTAATTGCCAGCCTCAGTCATCACAAAAGTAGAGGTCCATGCGCACTGAACTCCACTATCGCTTATCACTAGAAAAAGACATAGTAGATCGCAGTACGCATGCGCCACTACTACACAGATGGCTAAGGTTGGAAATTGAGTAAGCTTTAAGATAAGATTTTGAAAAAAAAGCAAAAACTCGCTTTAAAAATGTGGTAAACTTTAAAATATTTCAATTGCCATTCGTTTATTTTGTACGTAAGTGTTCAATATGTTTTCAAAATTGCATACTTCCAAGCTTTTAGATTCAAGAGTTCGATGCAGTAGAAACTGCCTCGAGACAATTTCTACAGCGTGATCGGTCCTTATTATTCTTCCTTGGTCAATAGCCCTTCGACAAGGGGTTGCTACGTCAACAATAGTTCTTAAGAAGAAACCGCTGAGAGAGCAAGGCCCTAAGTAGGCTCAGGGGTGGCACATTATATGAGTCATTAGCACTGGCAAAAGGAGAAACCCCGGAAATATCACACGCAGTACATTTACCGCTCAGAGGGTATTCCCTGATATCCTTCCTTAAAATATGTATTTTATGCTGGATTTCGAACTGTATTGAAATCGCGAAACCCATATTCTCAGTGATGCATACAAGCGAGACTAAAGAATAAAATTCAAGTTCAATCATTTGTATTGAATTTTAAGGTCAAGAAATTAATCTTGTCTTGACATTTCAGTCATAGTTAGATAGGTATAAGAAATAGCTTTCATTTTAAATGTTTTAATTATTTACACTCTTTTCCTGCTAATCTCATTACTTCTCCCAGTCTGGGCCTTTGACCAGGCTACAGGGCGCGTCCACCCTGTATTCTGGGTTTCTAACGAATACGTTTACACAACTTAACAAGCCGTCGCGGATAATGGTCCAGAGATGTTAGCCAAGGCGTCAAAACACGTGCCAAAGACTGCATGGCACCAGAAAGTGGTGTTACATATGGTGTCTCTAGGATACCAGGTCGCTTCCTTTAGTATACAGATCTTACCCCGTATGTGGGGCTCTGCGGGGACGGACCGTACATTTCCCTAGCTACTAGTGGAATTATGGAGAGCGAAATTTGTAATAGAAGCTTTGGTGAGTTGTTCGGTGGAGAGCTGGAAGTTACGGTAGTTCGGGATACAAGCCTCCGAACTAAGGTGAGAATCCATAAGGATGGTGCAATGTGGACGATGGAGAAGGGGGTCAACCTCATTAGGAAGTTTAAGAGCATACTAATGAAAACGGATGACTTTTGCGGGATGAAAAAAGCATATCCTCACAAATAAACAAAGAGCTAGACGAAGCGTTGGTTGCCGTTGATGAAATGTGGGTCAGTCCAAGATCGACAGAAGGCTGGTTCGTTAGCTTCGATTATATTCTTGCCGACTTTTTCTACAAGAAGATCAAAGAGAGACTAAGAAGCCAGTAGATTCAAAGGACATGGCTTTCAAGGGGACTCAGACGGAGAAACAAGCTGAAGCAACATCCGCAACCGTTGACGGGGAGAGGATGAGAGCGCCTACCATGAGTCCCCGAGAGCCAGCTGCCCCAAGACTATCGGCGAAGAAGCTGGAGACCAAGCTCGATGGAACCGGGACACAAGCCACGGAGAAAGGGGCGCAGATGTTGAAACCTCCGCCCAAACCAGTGCAGAAGGGAATCCACAGACGCGCGCAACGCAAAACGCTTTTGAAGTAACCGGCTGAGGGTACAACCTACGCCGAGAAAAAGAAAAAAATAAGATCTAGCTAGACACACTTGGTGTTAAATTCAAGAGTATAAAACAGACAAGGACCAGCGACGTCCTCATAGAAGTGCGAAGCGGGGTAGAGGGCAGGTGCAAACTGATCTCTACTATCAAAGAGGTAGTCGGAGAGGGGGGAGCCGTGCATGAGCTCGTTTCCCGCGCCAAAGTCGAGATAAAAAATCATTACTTTTTCATCCTCTCTTGTCGAAGAACATTATTATTATTAGTTCCTAACTTTTAAGCTTTAGAACTAATTTTTTGAGTTTCTTCGAAGCGCGATTTGAAAAAAGCTTTTATTTTATTCCGTTTAGGAACTTTCGTTCTTTCATGAAGACACTCAAAAGCACTTTCAGTAGTGGCAGATATTTCTTTTCTAACCAATCGACTAACCTCTTCTAAAATTCGCCTTGATCAAAATTCATATAAAAAATGATAAATGATCAATTTTATTGACCTCAAATAGTATTTTGCATAACTCAAATAAATAGGTTTATTTTTATTATATAACAATAGTAACATAGTTACATACATTGAAACAGTTTTTAATTTTCAAAAAAGCGAAGAAGGGCCTTCAAAATGTTTTAATGTTAAAAAAGTGAGAAGAAAGTTTTATTTAAAAATAAAAAAGAAAAAGAAAATACTGATATTGTAACAAGGTAAAAACCAAGATTAAATGAAATGAAACAAATTATTTTGAGTTAGTAGAATTAAAATTCTTGCTAAAGAACTAACCTAAAATTTTTATTCTTGATTGACATTAAATGTTTTAAAATACTTCATTTTATTTCAGTACACTCTGTTTCATTTTAGGTAGACGTTTACCTAGGCATCACTCTGATCCATAACTGTTAATTAATTCTGTGAAATTTAACCCCAAGATTTAAAACAATGTTATTGCCTTCAATATATAATTCATAAATCCAAGACGCTTTTTATAAATTTGTTTTAAGTGACTAAAGTTTTGCATATAACAATAGCAAGAAAACAAATATTAAAAACTTATATTATTCCATAGGACAAACAAATTCTATTTCCCGCTAAATATATTTTGATGTTTAGATAGCTTGTACTAGTTTCTAGAGTTTTTAAAATTATTTTAAGACTTTACACTTTATTTATAAATGGTTACGTAGAAAAAGAAACCTTTCGCTTTTTGGGTCCTGATTTTTTCGGTAGTACCAAAAAAATCTGAGAGAGCGCAGCTGCGCATTATAAACAGTTTACAACTATCTCTTATGGCATAATGATGTAAGTAATTTAAAAAATGTTGTTTTTATTTTAGTACAAAATCAATGGTGAATCTATTTCAATAGATTAACAGACCTTCAATAATAACTTTCATGAAAAAAATCTGAGGAAATAGTGATAGGAATAGTATCAGAATTAATTTTAATAAGTAAAAAATAAATGATAGTTAATCATAACGACGTGGCTATTTGTACCGCTAGCGAATGAATAGTATGGGTATCTTATTTAGTCCACTAGCGGTACAAATAGCGATTGCACCTCGGTATAGCTATTTGCACCGCTAGCGGGAGGAATAATGTGGGTATCTTATTTAACCAGCTAATTGTATGAATAGTGAGGGTATGTTATTCAGACCGCTATAGTGGGATGAATAAGTGAAGTATATTTATTTAACCAACTAAATTTTATGTAGACCGTGCCCATTAGGAAATCGAAATGATGGTGTTATTAAATGATATTGAATTGAATGACATTGCTTGCTATATAACTTCAATTGCTGAGCTGACAGGCTTGACAGGTGAATGGTGGCGTCAAGTGGCAAGAAGCGTAATTACGTTTCAGGGGAAAATTCAATATCATTTATGGGTGAAAATAAAAAAATCAACACAATTCACTTGTACAAATTTGTTGGACAAGGTATTTCCCATTTAAGTAAAATATTTTTTTCCATTAGACCCAAACCTCCCTATTATAAGAATAAGTGATAAGTGAGATTAAAAAGAGTACTTTTTTTAATTTGTTGTTAAAATGTTTAATAATAACATTTCTTATTGAACCTGCTATCTGGGTGGAAAAGGGCAGCACTTATTCAACATACTAATTTTATTGAGTGATCAAGGAATCTAAATGGTGGTTTTATAGAATGATATTAAATAAAATGCATAGAATATCATTGATTTATATATAACATTAATTTCTGAGCTGACACTTGGCAGGCCTAACAGCTGAATGGTGGCGTCAAGTGGGAAGCGGCGTAATTATATTTCGGCGGAAAATTTAATATAATTTATAGGTAAAAATAAAAAAATAAAAACAATTAGCGTCTACAAATTTTTTTGAATAAGGATTAAGATGAGTTCTTCCTCAAGACACAAGAGGATTTCGCCGGCCTGTCGTTGTGATTTCATCGTGTCCTGCGACCACCCATCTAACGGTTGTGAGACATGGCCATAAGTGTGATTTACCGCGGTTCTACTGAGAGCCTGTGTCATTTTTAGATGGCAG
>CAKNWT010221458.1:8971-34514 GCA_932066315.1 Andricus coriarius
TTTTATTATTCGTGGGTTTGATGCTAGCATAACTAATATTCAATACGCAGATTTTATTTTTTCTTATTTTTAAAATTTGTTTACTTGAAAATTTTGTTTGTTGACCTTCAAGTTAGATACTCTCTGCTCTACCTGGTCCAGAACTTGTCGTGTGTTCCCTGAACTAGCTCCCAATGTGACATGCGATCGTGGTCAGCTTCTGAACTGCTGGGCTTCGGGATCGATGTAAGCGGGCTGCCGACGAGGAAATGCGCAGGAGTGAGCAAATCGAGGTCGTCGAGGTCTCCCGAGAGTGGCGTCAGGGGTCGACAATTTAGAATCATTTCGATTTCGACGAGAAAAGTGTAGAACTCCTCGTAGGTGAAGCGGATGGAACTGGCGACCCTCCGCAAGTGAGTTTTCACGGACTTGACTCCTGCCTCCCATATGCACCGAGAAAACTTGCTGTAGTGAGATCACCCACTAGTTCGAGGTGAATGGCCTTCTTCACAAGACAGACGAACACTGCGACATTCGTCTTGAAGGTGGCTACGCCCCTACATTTGGATCTGTGTATTTGAAATGGCCCGGTGTAATCGACGCCAGTACGTGAGAATGGTCGAGCAGGCGTCAATCTTTGCCGGGGCAATGAGGCCATTTGTTGAATCATCGGCCGCTTAGAGAGTCACAAATATACGGTACAAGTGCGCAACATTGCTTGGACTTTTGATCTGCCTCCAATGATCCATGCTCGGCGTATAAGACATAAATAAGTCAATCGAAAGCCTCCGTGCAGTACTTTGGTGTGGGCACAATCGATCATCAGTCGAGAGAGGTGACAGTTTCCATCCAGGATGACGGGATGTAGCTCATCGAATGAAAGATTTGATTGCAGAAGCCTGCACCCAACTCAAAGTACTTGTTGATCGTCGAGAAAAGGGTTGATTTGCTATTAAGCGATTTCTTTTTGGATGTAATTAACCTTGCTTGATGAGTTCTCTTTCATGTGGGAAGTCTTTCTGTTGTCTTACTCTGACTTGCATTAAGAACTCGCATTCGATTTAATTGGCCGTGAGCGGAGACAATGGGGCAGGTGCAGAGTTATCATAACGTTTGAGCAGTTGTCGGCAGCGAATCAGTGTTTTGAGCAATTTTAACAGATTTGAAAACTGTTCGCAGATATCCTTCTCTACGATTTGAGTGGACAAGCATTGCAGGCGCTCCAACGATGGTCGTCTTAACTCTAATGGGTCATCTGAGGTTTTTCTTGCGACAGTCGGCCATGATTGAGCAGGATCGGTGAGCCATGCAGGGCCGTGCCACCACAGCTGGTTTTGAGCAAGGTTGGAAGGAGAGGTGCCTCTGGTGGCTATGTCGACTGGGGTTTAAGCGGATGGCACATAATCCCATATCTCTTTAGGCACCAGCTCCTGTACGTGACTGATGTAATTGTCCACTAGATCATTTCCGACTGATTTCTCTGAGCGCAACCAGTGTAGAACGACTGTGAGTCTGTCCTGGCACGGCAGTCTTCTAATGCGACGTTCAGTTGTTGTGCTGTAGTTTGCAAAAGTTGTGGAGCCAAGAGAGCCGCTCGTAGTTCAAGTCTCGGTATGGTCATGCGAGTGTTCCTCGATCAGCTTAAGTCCTTAAGAGAGGCGAGCTTGCTTCTTGCAATGACAAGATGAACTTTCGTCGAGTCTGAATCAGCGGATACACTCGCGTGCACGGCGGCTGCGAGAGCACGGCTGCTTGCGTCCGTGAAAACATGCAGTTGAATTTTGTTCTCTTGATTGTGTCCCAGCCAGCGAGGTAGAGCGAGAGTAGAGGCATCTTGCAGATCGTCTCGAAACTGTCTCCAATGACATGACATGTCCGTTGTTAGTTGCTGATCCCAATCAAGCTTCTTCTTCGAGAGGTCTTGAAGGAACATTTTGGCTGCGACGGTTATGGGAGTGAGCCATCCGACTGGATCGATGAACCTAGCGATTTCAGATAACATCCTGCGTTTGGTAATAAAACCGGTCTCCTTAAACAGAGGGGGCGAGAAACGAAAATTATCAGGGATGGGATCCCACGCAATGCCTAATTCGCTCACAGGGCCTTCGGTTGAGAGATGCATCCAGCTAGGACGTAGTCGGTCCTCGAGAGGCAGATCGCTCAGGAGCTCTGGGCTGTTGGTGACCCATTTTTTCAGCTCGAAGCCGACCGCCTTGAGCAAGGAATTCAACTGATTAATTCTCCTGCGAGCGGACTTTACGTCAATAGCGCCTCCCAAAAAGTCATCCACATTGAGGTAATTCTCGACAGAGTCAACAGCCCCGGGCAGAGACCTTGCTGCATGTTCTGAAAGATGCTTTCGCAAGGTTCGTCTTTGCGAGATTTTCTTACAGCTTGAGGGATTTCTTCGACTGACCAACACTTCTGCATCAGGTCTATCAATTGGTCGTGCCATGGTTCGCTGCCGTCAGGTGACTGAGCAGTTTAGAGCGTGAGCCTTTTTGCAGCCGATGAGGGAGCCTAGATAGTCCCAGTGAATACCCGGCCAAACACCGTCTTTTGAGCGACAAGACCTCCCTGTTTAATTAGGCTCGGTAAGATCACACGACCGTAGATATTCGCTCCGAGGATAGCGTCGACTGGTCCCGGTCTGAGCATGTCTGGGTCATCCAGCCTGAGATTACCAAAGCGAGATGCTATGTCGAGATCGCAGTGGAGTGGTGGGGTAGTGATGCCGATGTGTTTCAGACCTTACACATTGATTTTGACGGGTGGAAGCTCTGGGTTGATCTTGATGTAGACTGACGTCTGAAGCCTTGCGGCATCGATGACTAGACCAATGACTACAGCGATTCCGACTTTGACTGACTGAATTCGACTGCCAAGCCTGCGAGCCAGTCTCGCGCCCACAAGAGTTGATTCTGAAGACGGATCAATGAGCGCTCTTACCCTCTCCGTACGATGACCTCCATCACTCAGGCTGATCATTGCTGTTGGAAGTAGTGATTGTCATTGCCGCGTGATGTCCGTTTGGCCTGAATTCGATGCAGGGGTCGAGGCGTCTTCCCTGCGAGCTTTGGGTAGGATGCCCGAATCAATAACTCCACCGGTTCTCTTCTCGTTACTCCCGTGAAGTTTGGTATGATGAGGTGCCCCACAGGTGCGACACGAGATAAGCGATGGACAGGCTCGGGCGGCATGACCAACCTTTAGACAATTGAAGCAGAGCTGTGCTTTGACGGTTACATTTCTACGTTCGTCGGGGGTCATTTTCTGGAACTGCCCACATCTTCCTATATAGTGGTTAGCTCCGCATACAGCGTATGTGTAAGGCGAAGTTGTTGCAAAAACTTTGAGAGATCGGGGTCCGGCATCTGCGTAACGTGTAACTGCTGGAAGCCACCTCTGATACCCTCTGCGAACGCCCAGTTTCTAGAGACTGAAGAATGCGACATCTGCCTCGCAGGAACGAGATGAGTTCAGCAAACGTTGGGTGATATGCGTTGGGCCCTGTTTGGTTGTTATCGATCCTCGTAAGCTCTTCTTCCCAACAGCGCTTGGTGTGAGAATCCATGACGTTACCGGCAATCGAAATCATCCAGCCATCCCAAGAGTAAACTGGTCGTTCTGACAATGCAAGCTGACTACGGTGTCGCTCTGGTTCATCCACAAATGTCTGCAACCCTGTAGCGGATTCATCTCTTAGATGAGGTAACCTTCTGAAGGCTTTCAAGTGCTCGTGAACAATCAGACGACGATGGTCGTAACGTGCCTCCAATATTGACCAAGCAATGTCGTAATTGTCCTGAGTTTCTTGAATAGGTTCAAGAGCCGTCATGGCCTCCCCCTGTACCCCAGTCTTCAAGTAGTACAGTTTTTCGACGTCATTGAGAGTCGGATCACTGTGAATCAGAGAGTGGTACATGTCCCGAAACGGTTCCCAATCCGCACGCTTGCCGCTAAAGGGTGTAATTGTGATTCTTGGTAGGCGAGACATCGTGGATGACTGGCAGATCCAGTTGCTCCGGCTACTGGAGCTCTTTGCGATCTCGCTGAGGTGGTTAATGCAGGATTAAGTTTGTAACGAAGGTCATAGAGACGGCCTCGTGCAGCTGTGTATAAGTTTTCCACCTCCGAATATTGGTTATCCAAAAAGTAAGGATCATCCTGCAAATCATCGATCATCAGAAGTTCGACATGCTTTGACATGAAGTCGGCCCATTAGCCCTCTAACAGCTCAAGTCGGCTCTGAACTAGCCCGTCTGTCCACTTCTCATCAGGCATCTCAGTTACTGCTCGAGTTGAATGTTGGATAACTCGTACCAGAGCTCGCTGGGAAGTGATCGGATTCATCTCCCTGTAAGCGATTGATAAATTTTAGCTATGAACCTCGGCGCTTAGAGCGAGTCAAAACTCATGGTCTGTCTTCTGCCAGTTCACGTGGTGTGAGGTGTTCGACGCACTAGGTGCGAGTCGAAACATGAGTTCGACGCACTGGGTGCGAGTCGAAGCATAAGTTCGACGCACTAGGTGCGAGTCGAAGCATAAGTTCGATGCACTGGGTGCGAGTCGAAGTATAAATTCGATGCACTGGGTGCGAGTCGAAGCATAAGTTTGACGCACTGGCTGCGAGTCGAAGTATAAATTCGACGCACTAGGTCCGAGTCGAATCGAGGTTGAATCAATCATTGCCGCTTTTCTGTTCGTTATGGTAAAATTATGAGCGGCATTCAACGACAACGACGTGTTGAAGCGGTACGGATTGCTACGTACTAGGACGAGTCGAATGAAGGCAGCATGTGTAACTATGTCTTTTTATTTCTTCATTACACTGGCTGAGAGCCAAAGTTTAATGGGGGTCTACAATACTCGTATGGTGCGAGCGAATTTAGAAGAGGAAATGAGATGGATAGATAGACGGTGCAAAACTTCAAGGCCCGAGAGAGAGCGAAAGGTAGAGAAGTAAGAAAGAAGGTACGCGGGAGAGAGAAAGAGAGAGAGAAAAAATGGCGTCAGGCGCTGCGAGCATATGGCACGCTTCTATAGAACAAAGGAATGTCTTCTTATTGTCACAATCACACACTCCGTTCACTTGTTTGGCTCCACCATTAAACCATCGCTCTCATCGCTATCACTTCCCTCTCCGTCGCACAAATACATTCACAGGTTCACCGGAATATATTGATGATTGAAATGTTAGAGAAATAATATTTGATGCTTGATTTGTCTTTCTCATTATATATTATATAACTTTCTCACTTATTTGTCTGTGCATTCATGTTACTCACATATCGATGTATATAGATTTCTTCCAGTGGTGATTCCTTCCGGCTCGAAGTGACCAAATGTTAAGTCTGCGATTGTTCTGCGGGTTATGGGTGTGGTCGATCAAATAAATTCTTCCTTTAGTTGAACTCTCTTCTTTATTTCACTGACTCGAAACGTACAAAACAAGGATGTGACCTTATGTCATAAACAACTAAATGGTAGCGTCTTCTCTTCTTGCTGGACGACAGAGAACTGAACTCTTGAGAGCAGCGGTGATCGACGTGATAGAGGTCCAAGTGTGCCGCGCCGCCGAGAGGGGCGCTGCTAGGCCCGCTTTTGAGGGAACAACAAAAAAGTTACAAATTTTTTTGTCTAGGGACAAAAAGATGCGCAATGAAATTTCCCGTCTAGATAGAGCCTTCAAAAGTTGAAATATGAAAATATTTTTGCAGGCCTCCAGGGTTCTTCCCAGTCCCAGCGACATATTTTTATGTGCCCTTATTCAATTCAGCAGCTCAATAGTGAAGTGTTGCTCTGTATTTTAATCACTGCTTCATGGAGTTCGCAGGCCGTTTAAAGTGTGAGATTCGAAGCATGAAGCGTAAGTTGTGCATTTTAGGGTAGCAAATCCAAGAAGAAAGAAGCAAGAAGTAAGAAAATTTATAAGAGATGGATTAGAATAGTCTAGGCATACACCACAGTTTTTAAGAAATTGTATGATCACATGAATAGGATGGCTATTTTGATTACACAATAAGATCTCCACGCAGAAAGGAGGAAGCCTCTTTGATTTAATTATCGATTTCCGAAGTATTTTTCGTTGATATAGAAATCACGGGCAAGCCCAGACGACATGTGTAATGTATTACATTTCATTTCCCCAAGGACATGAGAGGGAGTCCGTAAAGTTGACTTTAGCAAGGCTATCTGTTAGGGTGTGGCGGTTACTTCTTAAGCATGATGTATTCACTTGCCATGTCTACCCTTCTAGAAATAATCGATTGGACACGATTTATAACGATTAAGAGTGATCAAAAGTTGAATCGGTTTAAATTTTTGCTAATTGTGTCAATTGTTTCCAATCGGATTGAATTGAGTAAATAAACTTGCCTGCAGTGCGCTCCCTGCAGTTTTCGTTTGTAATAAACATGACGCGCACGTGTTTATAGGTTTGAAATTAAATTTGTTATAATTTAAAAAAAATTCAAGTATAAAAACAGAATGTTTGTCTAGGCGGTATACACCGAATGAAGAGTCGAAAGTATGTGGGTTAACGGTACGTAAAAATTGTGCCATTTAACGATGAGACAGTGATATAGTGTGATTATTAAGAAGGCACTAGAAGTTTGATTTAGCGTATATATTATTGTAAAATGCTTATTTACTTATTTTTAAATTCATATTGTTGAGATTTTTTTGTTCAAGAGAGTAAAAAACCGCTTGTAAATGATTATCGCAATATCAAAAAGCTGCAGTGTCAACTTAACCTCTAATTCAGAATAATGGATACCCAATTGCAAACGGTCGGAATCATTAAAGAACGTAGGATCGTGCCAATATTTTGAAACTCGAACTAAATAAGTTGTGAGTCACTCATTAAAATCTTTTAATTTTTAGTAGAAAAACTTGTCCAAACCTTTTAAATGTCTTGCAGTATATCAATTTGGAATTTATAAATAAGTTCTTCTTTATTCATAATGTGTCCCCTAAGGGTTAACATGACTTCCATTTCTTCCAATCCTTCCATGTACATATTTTATAAAAACTTATCCTTACTATTTACAGCTATTTACACCTATTTACAGAAAATCTTATATCTAGATTTCTATTTTTGACGATAGCGCAATTTGGGACGTGTTAGCGAACGAGTGAGCGAGTGATCGAAAGCAAGAGTGCAAGCGAGAGAGAGAGCGCGATAACGTAAACGCATCTTAATCTACTTAAGCTATTACATAACCATTACTTACAAATCTTGACGCTTCTAATTTAAGCGACTTCCGTTTCCTTTTTCTTTCACTTCTCTTGTACCTCCATTTTACCATTTTCTGTATCCATTCTTTCATTCTTTCTCATTCGCTCCCCTAGCACCCTCTAAATCCTTCATCCACTCTTCCCCCAAGCCCATCTTCCCCTAGAATCTTTATCATATTCTCTTGCCAGCTTACTTTATCTTCCATTCCTCTCCTACATCCATGTTTCCTCTTCCCATTCACAGATTCTGCACTTCCTGTTATCTTTCTTTTCCCAATACATACCTTCCCTTACCTCGTTTCCCAATCTAAACCTTGCTATTCTGGTCAATCTTTTCTCTCCCCATCCCTTTTCTACATACTTTGGTACTACTTCCTTTTTTATTATCTTATACCATTTATTATATTTTGATTCCTCAATCATCCCCCATCTTACTATTAATTGTATTTCCCTCTCCCTTTTTTCCACTTCTTCATAGTTTACTCCAGTCCTGTCTTCTATATCTCTAGCCCTAAAGAACTCCCTCCTTTCTTCTTCCCATCTCGTTAATTCCATCGCCCACCCTTTTCCTCCCACAGCTTCGTCTCAAAATTCCATGCCCTCTTTCCCGCTCTAGTACTTAATTTATCCCTTTGCGCTTCTTCTCTCACCATATATCCCGGCGTCCTCCAATCTACCCCTAGCGTCCACATTATATGCCTTTCTTGTAAACTCTCAATCTCTTTCCTTTCTTTCCATCCCCATATTTCTGCTCCATAACCTAATACTGGCCATACCAGCGTATCAAATAAACATATTCTCCTTCTCTAATTTTTTTTAAACCTTCCTTTTCCTATTCCCCATATCTTTCATTACCCCTGCTGCTTTTTTGTCTTTTCTCTTATATGAGCACTATGATCTCCATTTGTTTGCAAGGTATATCCCAGATATTTAAACTTTTTCACTTCTTCTAATTTTATTCCCAGCTATATCCTTGTCCATTCTTTCTTTCTTCCCCCTCCATTTATAAACCTCATTATCTTTGTTTTTTCTACATTTAAATTCAACATTTTCCCATTTAAGTATTTCTCTAATCCAGTAATTAAGCCCGCTATCCCTTCTTCATCCTCTGTCATCAACACTATATCCTCCGCGTATGCCAGTGTATATATCTTTTTGCTCCCTATCTCAACTCCTCCCCACCCTTTTCTCTTCATTTCTTCTTCCAAGTCTGATATTAATATATTAAATAAATGTGGGCTCAGAGGACACCCTTGCCTTATTCCTCTCACCAACCAGAAACTATCTCCTACATGCTCTCCTACTTTTACCTTAATTTTGTCTCTCTAATAATTTCCGATACTTTCTTTATTAATCCCTCTCGTATCCCCTTTTTCACCATAACTTTTTCTATCTCGCCTCGGTATAATGAGTCAAACGCCGCTTTTAAGTCCACGAACATTGCTATCATTGCCCCTTTCTCCCGTTTAATCCTCTTATTTACTAGGTAGTTCAGAACATATATGTTGTCCATCACCCCCATCCCTTTTCTAAACCATGTCGGATTCGGAGGCTCTATCTTTTTTTCCGCATATTTCTTTAACCTCTCCGAGCAAACAGTCACATATACTTTATACAATGTTGGCATTAGTGTCACTCCTCTATAATATTTAATCTCCTCCCCTTTTCCTTTCTTCACTATTGGTATCATTACTCCTTCTTTCCATAACTCTGGCCACCCCTCTCCTTTCCATACTCTATTGCACATTATCCATGTCCATTCCTCTAATTCTGCCCCCCCCCCCCCCCGGATTTCCAAACTTCATTTGGGATCTCATCTATACCAAGTGCCTTTCCATCTTTCATCATCCCTAATACCTTTGTAACTTCCTCCCTTGTAATGTCCTCAATGTCCTGGTTTACTCTTTTCCTTCTTCTCTCTTTATTTACAACCTTCCAAACCTCTTCTTCCGTCCTAGCCTTCTCCGCTTTTTACTCAAACCTTTTATTTTCCTCCTCTTTATTTTTGATCACACAACTCAGTATACTCCTTCTTTTTTCTCCTATATTCTTCTCCGCTGCTTGTCTCTTTTCTCCATTTTCTTAATTCCCTTCTTACTTCCTTCTTCTTTTCACATTCCTCATCCCATCCCCTTCTATCCCCTCCTTCACTAACTTCTTTTTTGCTTGTGCACTCCAATACTCTTTTTATTTCTCCTATCATTACTTCCATTTCCTCGTTTACATTTCCTTTCCCCATTTTGATATTCCTGACTTTTTCCTTAAACTTTTCTTTACCTTCCATTGACCAATGCCCTCTTCCTGCTCTTTTTACTTTTGCTTCCTTTTTAGCCTTATGCTTATTACTCATGTTTCCCTTTATTGTCACTATTATGGGAAAGTGATCCCAATCTATATAGTTCCTTACCTCTAGTTTCTTAATCTTCTCTCTTACCTCGTCGTCCACTACCACATAATCAATTACCGTTTCCGTCTTTCCTCCTGCACGTGTATATTCCCCTTCCTCATCCCCCTCTATACTTCCGTTTAGAATAAACCATCCCATATCCCCTAGACTCTTTAACTATTTTATTCCCTCCCCATTCAGTATCTTGTCTTTAGATTTTCTTCCTCTCTCTCTCTCCATCCTATTCCCTTCCTCCTCTATCTCCTGTTCTCGCATTAAAATCTTCTATTATGAGCCTAATCTCTTACTTATTTTCTTCCATCAGTTCCCTCATCTCCTCTACTTTCTCCTGTATATCACTGTTTGCATAAACCCCCACTACCTTCCACTTCTCTCCTCCCATATTTATCTCTTCTACTATTAATCCTTCTTTGTATTCTTTCATCTCCTTTTTATCCTTCTCTGTTATACATTCGTTCCTGACTCCCATCACCATTCCTCCCATTCCTCTGCCTTTTTTATTTTTTCTTTTTGCATGTTGAACTTGCCATTTGTAACCTCTTGGTAACCTTCCCCTTACTCTTTCCCATCCCCTTTCATCTAGCCACGTCTCTATCTTCACTACTGTATCCCATTGCGCTAAATTTCTCATAAAGTCCCTATCCTTTCCGTCCAATCCTGCTATTTTCCAGTAACATATTCTTCATTATTTCCTACTTTCGTTTCTCGTCTTTTTTTATTTCTTACTATTTTTAATTTACTATCCCACGTTCCTTCCTCTCCTAGTTTCCCGGCATCTCATTTCTTACTAAATCTTCCCTTTCGTCGTCCCAATCCCACCATACACCTTCAATCTGTATTCTGCCATACTTAACCCACGTTCTTTTCCCCTTACTGCTTTCCTTGTCCTCTTTTCTCTCCGAGCTTCCATATAACAACCTCTTCTTTGTCATCACTTCCCATTTATGTTCCCATTTCTTTAGTTTCACTAGTACCATTTTTTCTCCGTTTCGCGTTTCCTTTCCTATACTTCGCATTTACTCTATCTCTACTTTAGCATCTATCCTTTTCAGCACATCTTCCACTCCTTCCTTCAATTCATACCCTTCTAATCTTAGACCCTTTATCACTTTGTTTCTTTTTCCTTCTTCTCTCTCTTTCTTTTCTATTCTTTGTTCTATTTTTCTCAGCCTTTCCTTCTCCTCAATCCCACTCTCCCCACCTCTAAGTTCCCGGCTTGAGCTTTTTTTTCTACCTTCGAACTCCTCTACCTTTTTAGTATGCATTTCTTGTTTTTCTAGTCTTCGCTCCAACGTCTGCATCCTTTTCTCTAACTTTTCCCTGACTTCTTCCCATTTTCTCATTTCTTTCCTAAGTTCGGCCATTTCCCGCCTGATTTCTGTCCTTATTTCCTCTCTCCGTTTTTCCTGCTTTTCTTCATATATCCCCATTACTTCTATCATCATCTTACGCATATCATCTAAATGTGGCAGCCTTTGATAAAGTTGACAGGACATTATTGATACAGAAACTCGAGAAGGTTGGAATCACTGGAAGAATGCTGCAAATGATAAAAATGATGTATGGTAGCACCAAAAA
The DNA here is from genome assembly GCA_932066315.1 of Andricus coriarius. Classification (NCBI taxonomy): domain Eukaryota; kingdom Metazoa; phylum Arthropoda; class Insecta; order Hymenoptera; family Cynipidae; genus Andricus; species Andricus coriarius. Next base: position 20,175 of record CAKNWT010221458.1, read on the forward strand.
CACGATAAAGACAACGAAAGGATCCAACCGATGTTTCTGGACTAAAAAAGGAGTCAGACAAGGATGTCCATTGAGTGCGGTGTTATTCAACATACACGTCAATGACTTATAGGATGACTGGGAAAGAAGCAAAATTGGAGGAACGTTGATAGGAAAGACCAAAATATACTGTTTGAAATATGCAGATGACGTAGTAATAGTAGCAGAGGACAGAGGAGAGCTGAAAGAAATGATGCAAAGCTTAGAAAAATACACGATCAGAAATAAATTGGAGCTTAATGCATCTTAATCAAAGATCATGATCTTCAGGAAGGCAGGAAAAATATCAAAAGAAGATAAATTTTACTTTGGTGGAGAACAAATAGAAATAGTGAAGGAATTCAAATATTTAGGCTATTGGTTCACTTCAGGAAATACGCCAACGGAACATCTAAGAAAACAAGCAGGAAAGGTTCAAAAAGTTATAAATCAAGTCTGGGATTTAATGAAAAGAGCGAAAGTAGGAAATCTGAGACGAAAGATATACTTACTTGATTCACTTATCAGCTCAGTAATCATGTATGGGGCAGAAGTGTGGGGCTGGTCTGAGAAAAAAGTCATAGAAAAGGTGCAAGGTCGTTTCATAAAAATGGCGTTAGGACTGAGCAGAAATACGCCAGACTACATATGGAGGATGGAAACAGGCAGGACGAAAATGTGCTCTTTATCTTTGAAAAGAGTAGTGAGCTTCACTTTACAGGTGTATCAAATGGAAGATGTAAGGTGGCCGAAGCAGTGTCTAAAAGAAATATTGAGAGGACTAAGAAACAACAACGCTTCACAATGGGGCAAAGAATTAAAGAAAGCATGCGAAGAGTTAGGGAGCCCGGATATTTTGAAACTGCTGAGTATGGAAGAAAAGGAAGATGATTTAGGATCCAGATTTCAAGAGATGGTAAAAATCAAAATAGAACAAGAAGTACAAAAAAGTTGGAGCAAGATCGATAAGTCTATTTATTGTGAATACTATAAATATATCAAAGAAACAATGAATGAAGAAAAATACTTGTCTGACAAAGTATTACAAGAATGGGAGAAAATAGATTGGGCGAGAATGAGATGCGGCAACTTGAGCAGAGCTGGACAAAAAGGATGGAAGGAGATATACCAATGTAGGATCTGCAGAAATGAAGAGGAAAGTTTGAAACATATATGGAACTGTAAAGAATTGAAAGGAAAACTGAAACAGGAAGGAAGAAACTGGTTGGAGGCAATCGAGAAAAAACACAAGAGAGACGATTGGATGGTTGAAATGCTCAAATGCAAAGTATCGAAGGGCGCATGCTGGTTTAGCAGAGAACTCTACAAATTGTACCAGGAGCTTCAAGAAATTGAGCAATAAAGTGATCAGTGAGACAATTATGGAGACACTACAGAACAATGTATACTGAAGAGAACTAACGAAATTTAAACAAAATCATGGAGAACTAGTGAACCAAAGTGGTAAATTCAGTGATAAATTTTTATTGTTGTTCAATATATATGTAAATTTAAGTATGAAAATTATTTATAACAGAGTTTAAAGTGAGTACCGTTAATTATAATATAAAAAAGATGCGTATGTAATGGAATGTAATTCTAAGACCTCAATCGAGGTGAGAAAAGGAATAATAAACCAATTATTATTATTAATAAGTTTGATCTGAAATTCTCAACCATTTCTATTTTCAAATATTTAAAATATTCAATTTTAAGTATTTTAAATAGTTTGTTTTGCAATGCCTGATCTTAAAATCTTTGAATTTTAAAGGTTTCAAATTGATAATTGTATAGTATTAAATTGTTCAGAATGCTTCATATAATTGAAAAGTTAAAAAAATTAACAATAATTGACAGAAATGGATTTGGAGATTTAACTATTCAAAAACTATTATAGATTAAACTATTTTTAATTTAAATATTAAAAATTGTATTTACAGGCGAAATAGTTCAAAATTATATTAAATCCATGCAGGAATCATTGCAACAACTGGTTTTCCTTCCCCAAGCACAGTAATTTTCAGGCTGGCGCGCAGTGCGGCGAATTAGGAAATTGGGGTTCAAAATGATCCAGAGCCTACAATTTTTATCCGATCCATTTTTTTTTAAATCCTGATAACTTCGATGAAGTTCCTGCAATCCGTTCAATTGTTATAAACAAATTTATGAATAAAATCTATTTTTGCTGTACATTGAAGCCTGGAAGCTCTTTTCATTACGTTTTTCCCCGTGAAATCGAGTAAAATCAATGTTTCGCTAAAATCAAACACTTGAGTATTATTTTTTTGATTGTTATAAACAAATTCAATAAATAAGCGCTTTTGGGTGTATAAAATGCATTTTTTCTGCGCAATCATTAGTTTTGCCTTAAAAAATGAAAATTCCATGACAGAAATGGACAATCAACAATATCGACCATTGTTATAAACAATACTGATTAACGAATGCATTAAACGGTCACTCTTTGATGGAAAAAATCCATTTTTTTGCATAATTGTTCATTTTATCCCTAAATTAAAATTAAATGGAAGAAACTGACATTTCACAATATTTTTCATTGTTATTAATAATTCTGATCAACAATTGCATTTAATAGTCTCTTTCAAATAGGAAAAATCTCTTTCTTGCTGAAATGTTGATTAGATCATAAAAACTGAGACTCCTACGAAATATGTTAATGTTACCTGGAAATAAGGAACCAAAAGCGCTTATTTATTGAATTTGTTTATGTCAATTAAAAAAATAATACTGAAGTGTTTGATTTTAGTGAAACATTGATTTTACTCGATTTCGCGGGGAAAAACGTAATGAAAAGAGCTTCCAGGCTTCAATGTACAGCAAAAATCGATTTTGTTCATAAATTTATTTATAACAATTGAACGGATTGCAGGAACTTCATCTAAGTTATCAGGATTTGTTAATCGATTGTAAATCTATCAGTTTTTCACCTTTTTGAGGTAATATCAATAAATGATACAGAACAGGCATCTCAAATATGAAAAATTATGTTTTTTTGGCATTTAGAAACCTAAATAATAAACAAACAGAGCCTTTTTTGTAAAATCGGCCTCGACAGACCTTTTAAGAATTTAATTAGCTTTAATTTAAAAAAAAATGGAATCGGATAAAAATTGTAGGCTCTGGATCATTTTGTACGGCAATTTCCTAATTCGCCGTACTGTGTGGCGATTCGGCGGACGATTTCAAATTCCTGGTCATTTTCCCGTTTTTACCGGTAAAGTTTTTCAATTTTCCCGGTCAACTAAAAGTAACATATTCATATTTGTCTCAAAACGCAAAAATTTATTTTAAGTCATGGCGTTCATTCTGAACATTCTTTCACACAACAGAGCAAAACATTGCACAATAAATTAATTTTATAAAAATACTCAAATTCTCCACTAAAAAATATCAATTTTTTATGAAAAATTGAATAGTTGAACTTTCAAATCAAAAAATTAATTTTCAACAAAAAAGATGAATTTTTAAACCAGAAGATTAATTTTCAAATCAAAAGAATTATTTTCTACAACAAACAATTTTTTTTAACAAATTAATTTTTAGTAAAAAAGATAAATTGTCAACCAAAACTTAAATAATTGAATATCAAGTTGAAAAAATTAATGTTTAACCTAACAAACGAAGTGATAAATTTTCAAATAAAATTTTATACAGGGTGTTTTTTTTAACTTGAGACATCGAAATATCTCAAACAATACGCATCCTATGAAAAAATATCCGTAATAAAAACTTTTTATTTTCGAGGGGGAAAAACGACTTTGAACAAATTTACCCCGCCCCACCCCTTCAGGAGGCAGGGAGGGGGGTATCTTTGTAATTTCAAATGGGAAATTTCGAAAAAAATTTTTCGATTCGCGAAAACAAAAAACCTCGACCCCCCATGTCTCCTGATGGTGGGGTGGGGTAAATTTTGTTCAAAGTCGCTTTTCCCCCTCGGAAGTAAGAAGTTTTTATTACCGACATTTTTTTCATAGGATGCATATGATTTTAAGATATTTAGATGTCTCAAGTTAAAAAAAACACTCGGTATATTTAACTGATATAGTTAAATTTTAAACCAGAAAGTTTAATTTTTTACTGCAATGATGAATCTTTAACTAGAATAATTAAATGTTTGACGAAGAAGATTAACTTTCAACCACAAAGATGAATTTCTACCAAAAGACGAACTTTCAACTAAAAAATATAATTTTTTAACCAAAAATTGAAGAAATAAATTTGTAGGCCAAAAATGAGTGTTCAAAAAAGGAGATAGACTTTTAACTAAAATTTTGAATTATTCAACTGGAATAATAGTTACATTTTCAGTTTAAAAAAAAATAATTTTCAACCAAAAAACATGCAAAAGAAAAAACAAGTTTTCAATCAAACAGCTCATTTTTCAAACAAAGAAATTAATTTTTAATTAAAACGATGAATCTTCAACCAAAAAAAAAGTTTTTTTTTAGCAAAAGAGTTTTACTTTCAACCAAATGATTTTATTTCCTACCTAAAAGATGAATTTTTAACTAAAATGATAAATATTTAATTGGGATACTCTGATTTTTAACCGAAAAGAAGAGTTTTTAAACAAGAAAATTAATTTTCAAATAAAAAGATAATTTTCGACCAAAAAAAAAATCGATTTTTTAGCAAAATACGTAATTTTTCAGCCAAATAGTGGAATTTTCAATGAAAAAATACAAATTTCACCCAAATTGTTGAATATTAAAATAGAAAAGCTAAATTTTTAACTAAAAGTGGGACAGTTACATTTTTAGTTGAAAAAATTAATTTTCAACCAATTTGATGAATGTTCAACTAAAATGATGAATATTTAACTTGAATAGTTGAATTTTATGCCAAAAAGATAAATTTTCAACCCTAAAGATTAATTTTTTACAAAAAAATACCAATTTCCCACAAAGTACATACATTTTCAAACTAATAGTTTAATTTTTAAATGCAAAATATCGATTTTCAACCAAATAGTTGAAGTTTCATAAAAAAAAGATTAATTAATGTTCAACATAGTAGTTACATTTTCAACTAGAGATGAATTTTAAATTGAAATTATGAATCTTCCAAGTGAGAATGATAGTGGGGCAGAGGGTGATGAATTAACAAGTGAAAATGCTAATAGCTTTACTCTCACTTAATTTTAATATTTCTGTACCTAAACTATTTCGCATAATTTATTTAATAAATTACATGTTTTTTATACAAAATTATAGACAATGAAATGAATTATTTGATGAAAAAACTTCATCTCATTAAAAAATGTGTTGATGACAGCACTCTTAGCTCGCGGAAATTATTACAAAACATGTATTACATTTTCTTAATTAACGATTTCAAATCATTCCCGCGAGACGAAAGTGCTGCCATCAAATTGCCACTTCATAACCTCAAAATCGTACTAACGATTGGCCCGATTGGGAACGATTGAAACTTTGCAATACTCAATCGTTTCCAATCGTACACACAGATTAAGAAACACGATTAGAAGCAATTCAAATTTCTTTCTATCTTTCTGAATTGTTTTCAATTAATTATTTCTAGGAGGGTACTTAAATTGGTATTAAAAATGCAAGGTTTTAGTGAATCCAGAGAAGTCAAATTGAAGATAGTGAAGCTCCGCGTTTCTAATTTTACTTTGGTTCTTTAGGAATAGATTAGAGGTTTTAGCTAGTTGAGCTGAGACTAATTCATAGAGTTCTGTGTGAGGGATTCTGTCGTCTAAATAAATGTCATCCGTGTAAGCTAGTTTGGCTAGTTTGTCTGCAATCACGTTTTCAAAGATTTCCTTATGGCCAGGAATCCAGTAGAAATCAATAAAAATGTTTTGAGATTTATCTGCCTGGAGAAGATTTCTAATTTTACAAATGTAGAATGAACTATATTTCAGGTTGCTGAAGTTAAGACAGGCAGAAAGGACGCTTCGGAAGTCAGAGCAGATAACCAATGGGGAGAGTTTCTCTCTTAGTATAGTGTCAAGAGCCAAGCAGATAGCAATCGCTTCGGCTGTAAAAATAGAGGCCAGGTGCAAAAGTTTATTTTGATTTCAAATCTGAATAGTGGGATAATTAATACAAATTTCCACATATTGGGTTCCAGTTTTCTTTGAGCCGTCAGTAAAGAAGATGAAGGCATCTTAATAATTATTGCCTATGATGTTCCAAAATTAAATTAAAAACTTTTTTCGAATCCCTGTATAATTTTTTACGAGGATTGAAATATTGACGAAAAATGTATTCAGGGGAAACTATGCAAGAGCAGGTCACTTTAAAGAGTAGGCCACTTATATGAAAAGTTTTTATCGAAATAAAATTGTTTCTTGGTAGATTTCTAATCATTGCAATTAAAGTTTGACAATTCCGTTTTTTGATTGGTATCACTGAATTGACCCAAGAAAATTACAAAGAACAAAGGCCAATAATGCTAACAACTGTTACTTGTTTTATTTAGTTTTAGCAAGAGGTGTTGTATACCAACCTTTTGTACTCTTCAAGAGCCGAAACTGACAATAAATCTCGATTCGATCATTTTTTCCAATAGCTCAAGTAATTTTCGCAAATTCACCCCGTTAAACTGATTGGAGTTTAGAGTCCATCAGCGATAATTTACAATTATGTATGAGGAATTATTCTTTCATCTGTAATTTTGTCGTCTCAGTAGTGACGATCTACTCCTTAATGAGAAGCGTGAAAACCCAACTTTAAAAATATTTCTTAAGAACATTAGAAACAAACATAAACGCACATAATTTATTGTATTAAGTTTTTTTTGTGTGGAATTAATTAAATGATAAAACATAAATTTGTTGCATTCACCGAAAATAATAACTATATTGGAAGATGACAAAAGATTTAAACCTCAAAAAGATTCCGGTGGTTTATAATAAATCACTGAATTTCAATATAGAAACCTCAATAATTATATTCGTATAGATTCCATCAATATCAAAATTTCAACATTATGTATAATATATCTTTTTGATTATATTTATTTCAAGAATCGTCAGCAACTGTTGACTCTGTAGTTGCGAAACATTCGGCAAACCATCTACATAAGAAAGAAGGGAAATTTGATCAGGACGAATATACCCACTACGCAAAGGGGCTTAGAACTTCGGAACTCAATGAACCAACATTCCACGGGTTTGGAGTTAGCATTTCAAAATTAAAATAATTGCACGATCAAATAAGAATATTAATTTATTTTAATGAAGTGCAAATGTTATTGAGCAAGATTTTGACAATTTATGCAATTTTTAATATATTTTTTTCTAGCTGACATCCAAATTTCTTCTTTCTTTCGTGGACTTGGTATTCGAATCTGAACGGCCAAAAACTCTGTGCAACCTAACTCGTGCAATTCTACTTTTGCAATGCAAAGTCCCGATCTACAAGGTGTCGCAGACTCAAGTGTCCGGACTTATATGGTTGTATAAAAGTAAAAAACAAATAAATCGAAAATTCATTTTCCAAAAATCAGTTGAAGTTTTAGTTTTTGAGTCATAAAATATTTAAGCTGGACCAATTAGGAGCGTGGTATAAACAGTTCGACGTGTGTGGGCGGGACTCCAATGCCGCGTAGTGACCCTTGTTCTCCCATCTCTAACCCCACCTCGGCGCTTGCTTCAATAACACTACGTTGGACTCACATTCACGTACGCACGTCTGTTTATACCGCGCTCCAGATTGGAATAGCAGGGCTGGCGCGCAATAGGGTGCCATGTGTGCGGGGCACGCGGACGGCCAAGTTTCGCTTTTGGTGGGGGGCGGCCAAACTGCACTTAATATAAACGGCACCAACAAGGGTTTGGTTCATTCGTGCTACATGGCTATCTGAACTAAGAAGCCACAAAGAAAGAAAGAAAGGTTCAGTGGTGATAACGGAACGCAACTTTTTCAACTGCGCAGGCGTCGCACAATGGTGGAGTAAGGAAGAAAACTGATGTTCTCTTCGTCACTCCTTCTGTACGCGCCTGCGCAGTTGAAAAAGTCGCGGTCTGTTGGCACCACTGGCTTGGTCGTTAACAGGCTCTAGTCTTAACGCAATGAAGTTTCTTAGTAGGCCTTTGCTCGAGCTTTTGTCTTCAGGGATGTTTCCCTTGATTTTTCCTGAATTTTTATCAGGAGCCCGCTTCTTTCCAGTAATAAATTATTTCTAGGTTCAGGAATATTTGAATGTAGACTTTATGATGGTCATTATATACATTTATATAAATATATATACTAATCATTGAGGTCCTTTAAAAATGTATCCATAATCTTCCAGCAAGAAGTATTCATTGGACAAATAATTGCTGTGAATTTGCGAAGTCAAAAGTAGAACTATGTTAAATAACTTTTCGTTTAATTGTTTTACTCAAAAAATAACTCTGAAAAATGTTTGATTAAATCAATCAAAGTTTCGTTGAATCAAATAAATAACTGCATTGCTATGCAATTAACAAAAGTTTGAGTTCATGTGATCCTCACATGAATCTCCCGGAACCTTTAAAATTTTTGACGATTTAAGTATGTTTTTAACTAAAAAAAGAAGTGACGAAGCTTTCAAAGAATATCTAACTGAAGCTACACATTTAGCAGCAGATTTAAAGGTAGATATCAAGTTTAAAAACCTGATGGGTACGCGACAAAGAGTAGATGATCCCGAGAACAGTTTTAAAGTTGATTTCTACTTCACAATATTAGACGTAACAATTATGTCCTAGCAAGAGCGGTTTGAGTTTACGAAACAATTCAAAAATATTTTTGGTTTTGTATTCAACAGCACTACCCTTCTAAAGATGGATAAGTTAGACATTCTTAAAAAGTGCAAGAATTCACAAGAAAATCTTACAAACGATGACGCAAATCGCTCAGATATAGTAGGCGTGGATTTGTATGATGAACTTATTGCGTTAAGAACTTACCTCAAGCCAAACATGAGTGCAAATTAAATTTAGACGATCATACTAAAAGAAAACTTGCACCTCGTTCAAGTGCTTGCTTCTCGTTTACTCGTTCACAACATACCGAATTTTAAAAACATTGCCTATATCTATCGCAAGCGCGGCGCGATCCTTTCCAAAACTGAAAGTAATAAAACACTACTTGCGAACAGCAATGGCGGAAAAGAGACTGTCAAACTTGACTATGATATCAATTGAGCGAGTGATTACGAATTTATTAGATGTGTCGGAACTGGTTGCAGAATTGGCCCAGATTAAAGCAAGGCGAGCAAATTTCTTTGGAATCCTTATTATATATAAATAATGTGTATGATAATAATAATATAAATAATTAATAATGTAAATAATTTACGAGAAGGCGGTCTCCCTGCTGAGCGACAATAGAAGTAACGACACTTCAGTACGCCTGAGTAAGACTCGCGAGCGTATTTCATAGCTTCAGTTTAAAATTGAAACGGCGAGGCGGCATGCATAAAATATTCATTGCATGGTTAGCTGCATAACATAAAATAAAAAATTCACTCCAAAAGTGAGGGCACTTGCTCAAAACTTAAGGAAAGCAAATCACACGCTGAGCAAGTGTAAACTTTTGATCATCAAGCAGCACTGGACCCAAAAAATAAGATCTCTTTTAACAGCGAAACAGCGTCTTGAACGGCGAGTAAAATGGTTTCAATAAAATTCCACCTTTTCTACTCATCCTTCCCGTCTGTTCAATAAAAAGTCACGTGCCGTTAAAAATCCGCTCAGCCGAGAAGAGATTCAATTCTTCTGGGAGGAAGTATATGGAGATACTTATCAGCTAAATGAAGACGCTTCAGATATATCACTCTTTCGTAACTTTTGCCAAAGGCAAAGGTTGCAGGGTCCAGAGGAAGAGTGTCCACTAATTACTGCGGAAGAAGTGAAGAAAGTTTATGCTAGAACTAAGAACTTTTCAGCGCCAGGGCCAGATAAAATCAGCAACTTTTGATGGAAGAAGTTCACTTCTACGCACCAACATCTAGCTCGTATATTTACTGCTTTCTTAAACGGAAAACAACCCATCCCGCAGTGGCTAGTGGAAGCACGCACGGTATCGATCCCTAAGACCGCAGATTTGTCAAGCCCAAAGAACTACAGGCCCATGGCTTGTTTAAACACCAGCTACAAACTATTCACTGGCATTCCCAAAGAGAGGATATTAACATCTATCGATCCAGTATGGAGTGCAATAGTTGAACAACGTGGACGCAAGAGAGGGCTGGCAGGTTTCAGGGAGAACCTGTTAAGGGTAAATGGTATTCTATCACGTAATCAAAATTTGACCTTGAAATGTTAATTTTGTCCGCCTTCTTATTCTTGAACCAAATAAGTTAGCGTGTCGACATTTTTGGAGACGGAAGAAAATATATGAGCCGACATCGGTTGGGTCCCTGGGAGTATTTATTTTGCAAGGAAAAGCTGTGCTGTGAATAATTTTTCAATGAAGCCTTGGTACCGACTGAGTATTCACAGCTGGCCAACCTGAGTCGAACTTTCTACCAATTTGCGACTTTTTTGCAAAAGGAAGGTGGTGGCGCTACAGGCTTTTTCCAACTCCAAAGTTTTCCGTCGCTTCGTCTGCTTCAAGGGAGTTACGGAAAACTTATAAGTACAGTGTGTCCTTGCAAAATAAATACTCCCAGGGATACGCTAACTTATTTAGTTTAAAAATAAGGCGGACAAAATTAACATTACAAGGTCAAATTTTGATTACGCCATAGACTACCATTTACCCTTAATAGACAGGTTTAGTATCCAGGACTCGATCAGGTATCGACGCAATCTGTCCATGGCTTGGATTGACTACCGTAAGGCATTCGATAACACGAACCATGAGCTACTTATTAAAATCCTTGGGTGCCTGAAGGTGCATCCAAAAATAGTGACATGCATAAAAGAGCGTATGCTCTTGTGGCGGACAAAATGGTCATCATATCCGACAAAAGACAAGTGACTACTAGCTATATCACATATAAGAGGGGGGTCTTCCAAGGAGAAATTTTTTTCTAGCACACGGGCGGCCCAATGTATAGCGGCGGCCCTGGGTCCAGCCTAAATATTTTATAACTCAAAAACTAAAACTTCAACTGATATTTGGAAAAGGAATTTTCGATTTTTTTATTATTTTTATACATCTATATAAGTCCGGACACATGAGTCTGGGACACCCTGTATATTTGCATGAAAACTTTCGTCGGTGCAGTAGCAAAAGAATTGCGACCCTTTCCACCTCACTGCGTCCTGCAAAAGAGATTCTATGCGTCAATCAGTGCAGTGTCACACACTTCATCGTTGAATGGTGCACCATCGCGAGGCAAATCCCATCCCTGCTGATTGTACGGCACTCAAACGGCACTGTCCAGTGCCGTTTCAGTGCAGCTCGTTTAATGCTACTCAGATTCCAGTTTTAAATGCCTGCAGAAGGTCCCTTTATACCTGCAACTAGACTACTAAGTAGACCAGCTGAAAGGGGTTACAAATTAAAATTGATAAAATTTTGAAATTACCGCTGCGAAAGTTAGAAATTCAAAATCTACGGGTTTCGATAATTTCAGATATCTAACTTGTTTTTTAGAAGTTTAAAATTGTAATGAATATAATGTATTTCGTGAATGGAACGAGATACGCGTACGTAACGAATACAATAGGACCCTTATATGACCGTCGCATCACTCTGAGTGCCGTTTAAGTGCCGAAATCAGCACAAACAGTCACTGAAACGGCACTGGCGGCCCTGTGCTGTTTCATCGGCAGGGATAAAAGGCGCACATGATTGCCAAAAACTTAGATTTCCTCGGGCTGTGACGTTTGCCTAATCTCTAAGTACAACTTAAGCCCTAAACTTGCAATACCTACCCGTCTAAAATAATACTTAAATTGCCAGTGTAACTAGTACTAGGCTGAACTCATCCTACTGCTGAAAAACATTTTTTTTTCTCAGTTAAAACAATATTTTGATTCTAAAAAATATATACTTTTAGTAACACAGTCATGATTTACGCGACTTACCAGATTCTTTTTATTTCTGAAAGTAGCCATTTACACGACAGAGGGGCAAACTGTACGATTATGAGTCTATAATACTCCTACGAGTATTATAGGCTTATAATCGTACTGTGAGCATTCGCTGTCGCCCCGTGTACGATTACACAGGACCACAAAATCTAACCCCTTGCAACACGGACCAGACTAGGTGGGTCTTATATTTTCGGGGTCGCTGAATTCGCATCCGTTGTCCGTATGGTCCCATCAGGTCTGGGTCAAGGTCAGTTCAAGGTCAAACTTACAAAATTCATTGCTAACCAATTAAGTGGGTACCTATAGGTTTTCGGGATCTCTGAATTGGAATCCGTTGTCAAGGTCAGTTGAAGGTTAAACGTACAAAATTCATCGCGGTCCAATTAAGTCAGGGTACCTGTGGGTTTTCCGGGTCGCTGAATTTAAATCCGTTGTCCGTTTGGCCGCAGAAGGACAAGGTCAATTCAAGGTCAAACGTACAAAATTCATCGCTAACCAAAGAAGTCAGGATACCTATAGATTTTCGGGGTCGCTTAATTCGAATCCGTTGTCCGTTTGGTCCCATCAGGTCAGGGTCAAGGTTAATTCAAGGCCAAACGTACAAAATTCATCGCTAACGAAATAATTCAGGGTACTTATAGGTTTTCGGTGTCGCTGAATTTGAATCCGTTGTCCGTTTAGTCTCATAAGCTCAGGGTCAAGGTCAATTCAAGGTGAACCAAACGGCTACAGGATTTGAATTCAGCGACCCCGAAAACCTATAGGTACCTTGACTTATTTGGTTAGCGATGAATTTTGTAAGTTTGACATTGAACTGACCTTGGCAACGGATTCAAATTCAGTGACCTCGAAAATATAACACACACCTAGTCTGGTCCGTGTTGCAACGGTTTAGATTTTGTTGTCTTGTGTTATCAACGCGTCAACCTAACTTGAAAAGTCAGAGGTGATAACATTGTAAATCATAACCTTGTGGGATAAAGTATCATCTGCATCAAGGTGGCAAACATCTTTTTACCCGAGCGCTAATCGAAGATCTCGTTATTGAAAACTGACGCTTGGGTAAAAAGACTGAGTTGGGCTCCCAGGCACACCATATACTATTGTAGGAAACAATTAAGTCAGTAAATACAGTTTTATTTCACTGCATACTTCATGAGTTTTTAAAGTAACTTGATTATTGAATTAAGTTAAACTCTGTAAGTTTTCGAAGCACTCAACAATTCAAAATATCGATTTTTTATTTTTAGATAAGCTTTCAAAGAAAGTAGAAGTTCAAAGTGTGACGACAAATGAACGACATGGTACTAAACGTTATTTGTATCGAGAAGATGAACCTTCCCCTACAAAGAAGCCGAAACTTTGGAATGTACCTGCAGCAGAGCTTACACAGATACAAACGAATACTTCGAAATTAAAAAAATATTCAAGTAAGGTTCGAACTTCTACTGGGCATTATTTAAATATAATTTAATTATAAAATTAAAGAATAGTATCGAACGACACATTTTCATCATTAAACATCATTAGTAACATAATTTGAGGAAAATTAGGAGAAAAAATTATTTCTTTCTGTCTATTTCAACGTACAAATATAATTTTTGAAGCGGATAATCCATAATGTTGACTATTTGTTGATTTAATTTGTTTATAACAATTAACTTCACAAGAAAAAAAAATGTTTATCTTTCAAATACCGCTGCGCATCAAGTTGAAGCAATACTGAACATTAGTATACATTTTTTCAGCCATAATTTATTTGCAGACTTTCTTGTTGCTTTTTTTCTTGAAAACTGACAATGTAACATAGCAAATTTGATTTTTTATCTTAATTCTATAAACCAAAATCCTCCGCACCCCTAACTTGAAAGCGCTTGCCGACTTCTTATCTGAATAATTTTCTTAGGATTTCGTAGGAAACCCTCATAATCTCATTCCAGCATCTTTCTGGAAGCTTTTTTTTTGTAGTCCGATTTTCTTCGGGATAGCTCAAATTGAAGTGCTTTGCACGTAGAATTGACATAAAAGTAAAAGTTGTTATTTCAGTGTTTAATTTTAATTATATTTGTGATTGAAAAATATGACGTTTCTTATTCCTCTCGTAAAACACCGCTGTGTAGCGTAGACAAATACTGTGAATCTTGAAAAAATGTGCTTCCTATTTAAATTGCAAATGTGAAAAATGAGGCAAATGAGGGTAAATTGTTTTTTACACCCCTATGCTGAGAGCTTTTCTTTTATTCCAATTTTTTTCGCGTTTAGCTTAAATTGTCGATCTTGGTATATGTAATTAAGGGTTTTCTTTAAATCCGACTTGG
>CAKNWT010221485.1:6099-18399 GCA_932066315.1 Andricus coriarius
TTTTTTAATTTTGAAAAAATGGTCTCAAAAAACTTTAAATTGCGCTCACTTTTTAAATTTTTATCCAAAATGGCTAGCTAACCAATTTGACCCTTTCGTTTACGAGACTAAAAGAGTATACCAAAGATCAAGCCAATCGGTCAATTCTTTCGAAAGCTATTGTGCTCACAGACAGACATACATACAGACAGACAGACAGAATCCTTCTCTAGATGAGAATATAAAAATGGATTGATCGCATTCTACTTAGCAAGCCGGTGTATTTGGCTTTTTCAGACGTCGTTCTTTTAGTGTCTTTCGAAGCTGATTCGAAATGTTTTTCAAGTGCGGGATAATCATTCCATGCCGATTTAACGCTACTGAAAATGCTCTAAACCCATCTTACACCTAGTATTCGCCCTATTTTTTTATTTAAATCCCCAGGTCTGAAGCAATCGTTTCTAATTCTCTGGAATTTTTTGGTGACTGATTGTATAAATAATATAATGTATCAATAAATGATTGGAAGTGATTAATCGCATTCTAGTCCGCAATAGCATCACTGACAGCTAGCTCTAGTCGATGATTAAGACAGTGCTAAACGATAATGTTTAGGAACATTTCCTTCAGCATTGTCGCCACGCCGGAGTTTCTTCCATGCAATACACTGGCTCCATCGCTAGCAAAACAAAGCAAGTTTTGTTCGAGAAAATTGTTTTCAAAGTCATATGATTTCAAGCAAGAGAGTAGTGCATTAACAATAGTTTCAGCCTTTTGATTTTCAAGTTCAACTAGATCTAAAAATATATTAGAAGTTACTGTCTCAAGAACGACTACAATATAAGCAATAAGAGCTGATTTCTTAAATATCGAAGTCGAATCATCTATCATTACTGACATTTTAACATTTTGCTTTTTCAAACTCTTACCTAGGACGATTTTTTTTTGCTATATGGAACGCAGTATTTAAAATTTTTCATGTGGTTTCTATGGACCTTGCGTGATTTCTCGACATCAAAGTTTCAAATTTTTCTTCTTTAGCATGCTGTAAAATGCTTTCAACTTTCTGATGTACATCTGATGATTAATGAATAAAAATTTTATTTCTAAGTGATTTTAGGATCTTCTCGCGTGTATCTCCACTGTAAGTCACTTTGAAATTACTCCATTCCGTACTTTCAAACATACCTTGCATTTTTTCTTCACCTAAGTACTTTAAATTCCAGTGCGAATTACAAACTAAAAATCCTCCCTTGCAGTTTAACCATGCGTGCCATAATATCCATTCTATCCATTGCTTCTGTGACCAAATATCGAGGAAAATTGTGTTGACAGTCGATAAAGGATCATCGAATGTTTCTTGCGCAGGCGCAGACGGAATTCTTCCTTCAGTTTCGTCTTTACTGTTGTCTTTCTTGAAGGAGGACACCGTTGCAACTTCATTTCTCTGGCCACATTCTTCCAAATTCTCTTTGGGTTTAGGTATTTTCGGATTTTTTGAGAAAAATCCATCTAGCTTCGATTGGCCCAGAGCCAAAAGCACCACCTCACTAGAAGTTCAAGACAGAATTATGAGGAAAAATGTTGAGTTGAGGAGCTTGCTCTTTGAGTCTTTGGCCAAGTCCATGATCATTCCCACCTAACCTTTCGACATTTTTACCTGCTTACTAACAAGTTTTCGACTAATAGTTCACCGGCCACTGTTCTATCTGTAGAGTATATACCATTGTAGCGTTTATTGCAAATGCCTGAGACTCTGAGACTCTGAGGAAGATAAATTTACGATCCGGGATATCAAGTAATAATTTACTGTATTCCGGAAATTTTAAATAGTATCCAGTATACTCCATCTGTTGCCATAAATATATTTTTATGGTGTTTTGTTGTACTAAAGTTGGGGTTCATTCTGTCTTAAAACTAAATTCTCAACATCGTGCAGATGGCTCTTTTAATGTTAACTAGAAAAATTTTCCGTGTTTGACAAATAAGTGGCCTGGCAACGCCAGGTCCCGTCAGGCCTCCAAAATAAGTGGCCTGGCGGCGCTAGGCCTCGACTACACTACTGCTTATCTATAAAAACTCGAGGTAATCTGATATATGTTTCAGTTCTACTATACACCTTGTTTCTAAACTATACAATGTCTGAGTCTCAAAGTCAAGTATTAAGGATGCGTGTTATCGATGATCAAGATTCTAGTGAATCTTCTTTACAAAACGTTTTACAATAGCAAAATGTTGTCAAAATCGAAAAGTAGTGGACTATGAAAAATCTTCTAAAAGTGGAATTGTCAAAAAAGTGAAAAATTTAAGTCCACATTATCTTATTCTGCCCACAGCATACCAATTAAATCATTCTTCTTAAAAAGAACTCTTTGTTGGTTTGAAGATCCAACCCGATGGCCGCTTTGAACCAGTTATACGATTACTTGGTAATTGCTCACGAGGGTTACCTTTAAACCTGTCAGAATGGACACAGCTAGTAAATAAATTCGATGTAATTGCTTCATTCTTTGAAGATGGATGTATTAACACCAGTGGGACTTTACCGATTATTATAAACCGATACCAGCTTGTGTTAACTACATCCAATTGTGCAAAAGCTGTTTTACTTGAGAAAATCAACGAGGAGGATGAATGCAAAGGAGCAAATGGCAAGTTGAAAGGGGAAAAAGCTAAATATTCACAAGGAGTCGTGATGCAAATGCCCGCATTTGGAGGGCTTGTCAGCGTGGTCGTTTGCGTCGATGAACGAGTTTGACGGTCACTGTGAAACATTTCGGGAATTTTCCCAACTTTTTAGTGGAGAAAAATCCACATTTTCGTTGGGGAAAATCATTGTCCCCAAGATTTGTGGAAATTTTCCTAAAAGTTTTTATAATTCATTAAAAAATTGGGGGAAATTCCCTAAAATTTAGGAAATTAGATAAGACCTACAATTTTTGGGGACATTTCCCGAAACTTATGGTAATTTATACCAAATTTTGGGCATATTCCCTACGATTTGGGTAATCGAAAGATTCCTGCTGAATGTAGGGAATCGTTCCAAAAACAATTATTGATTTTCCACGTAGATTAGGTCAATTTTCAAAAAACTCTTGAAGTATTGCCGGCATAGAAATATATAAATTTTTATAAATTTCTTTCCATTTTTAATGAATAATTATTAAGTTGTTGATTTTCTATGAAAAATGAAATTTTTATAAAAATACTAATCAATGCTGCTCTGAGCTGATAATTCATGAGAAATCCGCCAGGGCGCGACGTGCCACCTCTCTCGCAACAGAAATGACAAGGTGGCTCCTTCAGGGCGAGGCTCTTCCACTGCTACGGTCGAGCTTACCCAGACTTTTTTAGTTGTATTGCACAAAATTTGGGGAATTTCCCCCGCATAAATTTCGAGAAATTCTCGAAATTTTGAAGCTATTTTAGAATAACATAAGGAATATTTCCTATTTTGAATTAATGACGGACTGGCGTGGGATAGCTAAGGAATCATGTTCAGTCATGTTAAAGTCAGCAAAAATGAACAAGACAATTTCTCACCGTGATTCTGAACTTCTAAATACCTTGTATCGATTTAGTCCAGGATACGAGTCCCCGAGCATGTCCAATACAGCACTCCTTTTGTGCCCAAAAATAGGTCTTGTTTGTTTTGGAAAATTGGCACAGCCGTAACCTCCGGAAGCTACGAACACGATCGTTCACCGAACGATCGATTCCGACGCGACCTGAAGTAATACGTCATCCTACTCGTCACTTCCCACAACACCAGTAGACGATCGAAGCGGGAAATCACTGAAAAAGTATTCCAAAGTTAAAGGAACACTGAGTGATTTTAAATCGTTGCACGAACCGACGTGGCTACACTAGCCTACACCTTGATTGAAACTGAGCAGAGCAGCAAAAGGGTCCTAGCCTGCTCGACAAAAGAATCCTCACCCTACTACCTGAGTTCCCACACCACGAAAAGGTAGTACGCGAAACTTAAAAACAGAGGGAAAACTTTGAGGAGAATAAGCATTGGGCGGAGACCATCTTATTATCAATGAAACCTGAAGGTCAATCAAAAGAGAAACAATAACATCAAATAAATTATTAACATCCCGCCCGCCCCGTTAGCCGAACGAAACAAATTCCACCTACGAAGGTCAAGAGCTTAGCGCCGCCCGCCATGACGCACACAATAAATTTCCATGTACAAGTAAAATTTAGTTCCGCCCGCTATGGAGCACAATTGGCCGTATAGAGTCAACGCACGACTGGTAACCAGCTCAATTTGACGATGGGACGATTGCCACGTCCTACATCGAAGTAGAGACGGGTCGAATGTCGACTGTCTCATGTCCATTTTAATGATTACGTTTTGGCACAGTCCATTAATTTCTTTAGTGGCATTAAGATCTGGATTTTCCTTTGCAGGGATGTAGCGTCAAAAAACTTCAAAAAGAGTTCGCTTGATCTCCAAAATTCGATTGGCGACAGAATTCGGCCAACGGGAAGGATCATCTGTTTGAATACAACCGAGAACGCTTCGTGAGTCCAACCAAGCGCAGCTGACCGCATGAGTGAGTTCCGATTCCTCGCGTACAGAATTAATCAATCGAATCACAAGCACAGTAGCACAAGATTCCAGTCTAGGGATAGTGATGATTTTGACGGGTGCGACGCGAGCCTTGGATGTGATAAGTTGTGTATTGCAGGTTCTCTGTGAGAAAGGCACTCGGATGTAAGCTACAGCGGCAAAGTCATGTTTGCTGGTATCCCCAAAAACGTGGATTACTATTCTGTTTTTATTATTCTAATCTCAGCAGAGACTCTTCCAAGGTGCGGATACAAGCTTATCGAAGAGGGAGGCGTACGTTGTATCTGCCCGTGTTGTCGCGTCTAAGTCCGTCCGTAAGAGCTTGCTCACATTGCTGATCCTCGAGATGAATCAACGATTTGATACTACTACCCTGATACTACTACCCAGAATCCTTTCATGAGGCTAGCAAGTTTGACCCTTTGGCGAACACTTAACGTCAGTACGGTTCTGGAATGGCCCGACTCATCTGAAGGTATAGAGGATCCGACCGGACCAATCACAACCCGCCTGAAAACGAATCGAAAGGCGACGGGAGCCTTTCGCGATCCTTGACGACTAGCATCTAGAAGAGGTGAGCCGTAAAAATCAGCGCCGAAGAGCACATCGATGGGTCAGGATGCAATGAACTTTAGATCCACTAACGGAAGCCCCTGGATCTGATGCCGATCACTATCCGTAAATTTCTCCGACGGAGCGATCAAACGAAGATCGCGAAGAACAAGAGCATCAACAAGAGCAATATTGATCGCCTGTTGTGGTAAATCAAGATATAAACGAATCCGCGGAACAAAGAGCTGGTCTCAGAGCCAGGGTCGAGGAGGGCTTGTTCGAAATTGGTGTCCATCTGAGGTCTTTACAGCGGCTTGTGCTGTAGCAAGTAGAACTTGTCAGAAAGAGGCCGAATAACCGGATTCCGAATACAACCAAACTTTATTAGTGGTTGAGGGTTCCGAGTCTTCAGTCGAAGGCTTTTTACGAGTCATGACTTCATGAAGTGTGATATAATGCTGTTTATAGCATAGACGATAACAAGTCTTTGCAGGGCAGTTACGACTCCAATGTCCCATCTTATGAGCATTTAGCCTATGCCACTTATGAAAATGACCGATGAAGTGGTTTGGGTTACATGCAGCACAAGAGGGATTGACAGATGTAGTTAAGACCCGCGACTTCATTTTTCGAGC
The DNA here is from genome assembly GCA_932066315.1 of Andricus coriarius. Lineage (NCBI taxonomy): Eukaryota > Metazoa > Arthropoda > Insecta > Hymenoptera > Cynipidae > Andricus > Andricus coriarius. The sequence goes on from CAKNWT010221485.1 coordinate 11,848, forward strand.
CTTGCGAGGCGTTCTAGGTTAAGGCGGTGGACCTGCCCCTGGATTCTCTCATTAGCGTATACAACGTTGCGGCAGCCCCAATTGCTCGAATTCGCTGTTGTAGGAACACTTGAATTTCAGAAATGTGAGAAGATGGTTCTTTATATGTGTGATCGAAGTTACCAATGACAATTCTCTTCAAAAGGTGCATGACTCTCATGATGAGGCTGGTGCACGAATCTTCATGAATTGTGTAACGTTTGCAGATCTGCAACCAATCTCAATCACAAAACAGAATTCCAGTCAGGGATTTCATTTTGCGGACATAGAACGACAGAAAATGAGAAGGCAAGAAAGAGAGTTGTCATGCCTGGGAGCCTGTCTCGAGGCGTTCTCAATGTTGCAAACCATCACACACAGTCAGTGAGTCAGCTTGTCATGCCTGAGAGCCTGTATCGAGACGTTTGCAATGTTGAGAACAATCACACAGTCAGTGAGTCAGTTTGTCATGCCTGAGAGCCTGTCTTGAGGCGTTCGCAATGTTGCGAACATCACCCAGTCATTCAAGTTCCAAGATATTTAAAAGATGCTTTTAAACATAAATTAAATATAAACCTTGAGTAAAAGTGTTCCAGTCTCCTGAAACAATGAACAAAATTGATGTCTATGAAAATAACTATAAAATTATGAGAATAAATTTCTCAGAAATATATCAATAAACTACGTATCTGTTCAATACGTTCTTTCCTTTTAGCTTCAATTTCTCTTGCTAAAGCGTTCCTATCTTATCATAGATTTTCAAAAGATTAAAATATTTTTACGAATTTCTAGAAATTTTTAAACCTTAACAGCCTACAAAAAATTAAATATTCATAAAATAAGAATCCCAACCGGTATAGTTCTAAATTCACAATGTACGAATAATTTAACGATTAAATATTATTATTCTAAAGTTATTACCTTCAAAATTTAAATTTAAATTTTACAATGCTAAACACAAAAATTTCACATTTGGTAGACATTTCAATCTAAACAATCGACATCCTGCGAATGGTTCAAATTTTATATCTAAATCTAAAAGCTTCAAAGTTGAACTTTAAAGTGCACAAGAGTATGCAACTTGCAAGAATTCCACATCGAAATTGTTCAACATTGCACGTCATGTAATTATAATGACATTTGAAGTGATTGAATACATTTTCTCACTAAGAAATAACGATATACTGACAGTATTAAAAATCTCACAAAAATGAGATTACAAATAGGCCTCCACGTGAACTTTTATTCTTTGTAATTCATGGTATATTTTATTAACATAATTTACTGCAATCTCAGTCTATTTTTAAACTCGATGCTGAAATGAGTTCCATTTTTTTACAGAATAATGTCATTCCATATACGTAAGATATTTTCAGTATTAAAAGCTCTTTGGAAATAGATTAATATCATTGCATTCGTCAAAACTTCAAACAATCTACTAGAAGTATGAAATTTCAAAAAACTTACTTTAAGTTTATGCTCCTCTCGCCAACCCACTATCCGGCTCGAAGGACCAAAATATATTGAATTAATGACAGACTGGCGTGGGATAGCGAAGGGATCATGTTCAGTCATGTTAAAGTCAACGAAACTGAACAAGACAATTTCTCACCGTGATCCTGAACTTCTAAATACCTTGTATCGATTTACTGCAGGATACGAGTCCCCGAACATGTCCAATACAGCACTCCTTTTGTGCCCAAAAAAAAGTTTTGGTTGTTTTTGAAAATTGGAACAGATGTAACCTCCGGAAGCTACGACCACGATCGTTCACCGAACGGTCGATCCCGACGCGACAGGAAGTAATACGCCATCCGACTCGTCACTTCCCACAACACTAGAAGACGATTGAGTCGGCAAATCACTGAACAAGTATTCCAAAGTTAAAGTAACACTGACTTTGAATTAATGGACTCAAGTACTCGAATTGTCTCAATGAAGCACACGTGATTTTAAATCGTTGCACAAACCGAAGTGGCTACACTAGCCTGCACCTAGATTGCAACTGAGCAGAGCAGACAAAGGGTCCAAAAGGTAGGAGGCGAAACTCAAAAACAGAGGGAAAACTTTGAGGAGAGTAAGCATTGGGCGGAGACCATGTTATGATCAATGAAACCTGAAGGTCAATCAAAAGAGAATCAATAACATCAAATAAATTATTAACATTTCCCATAGAATTTTTGGGAAAATTCAGCACTTCTTAGTAAATATTTCAAAAAAGTTTAATGAGATTTCCCTAAATAATGAGTATCCTGATTCACAAAGTTTTAAGCAATGTTCCATAAATTTTGGGGAATTTTCCCTACATAAATGCCGAGAAAATTCTCGGAATTTTAGGTATTATTTCACAATAGCATAGGGAATTTCCCGCATAAAATCTTAGGGAAAATTCACCACTAATTGGTTAATATTCCACATCGATATTTGGGGAATTTTCCCTACTAAACTCTGGGAAAACTTCCAAAAAGTGTGTGAAAATTAGCGTCAACACAATTTTGGGGAAAATTCCCCACGAAATTTTTTACAGTCTTTGGAGAGGGTTGTTGCGGATGTCGGATATTGTAAAAATATACTTTTAGAAGAACTATGTAATTACTTCAAGTAGGAGAATATAAAAAATCTACCCGATAAATTTATCAAGCATCTTGTCAAGGCAAAATACATACGTCTCTCTCAAGGAACAAGTGAAAAATAAACTGCAATGTAAAATATTTCTTGTGGAATTTTTCCCGAAATTCTGTTGATGATAATTTCCACACATTTTGCGTAATTTTCCTCAAAGTTTAGTAGGCGAAAATTCCCCAAACATTCGTGTGGAATATTAACCAGTGAGTGTGGAAATTTCCCCAAGATTTGATGGAGAAAATTCCCTATGCTATTGTGAAATATCACGTAAAATTTCGGGAATTTTCCTGGCATTTATGTACGGGAAATTCCCCAAAATGTATGGAAGATTGCTTAAAACTTTATAAATGTTGATACTCGTTATTAAGGGGAATCTCCCCAAAATTTTATGGGAAATATTCCTTATGGTATTCTGTAATAGCTTAAGGTTTCGGGAATTTCCCGAAGTTTATGTGGGGAAAGTTCCCCAAAATTTGTTTAATACTAATAAAAAAAGCAAGGGTGAGCTCGACCGTAGTAATGGAAGAGCCTCGCCCTGAAGGGCCTTGTTGATCATCATGTTGTTGAACACGGCTGCCTCTGCGCCAGGTAAGTATGCTTTGCTTCGCGTTGACTGCTTTCCTAAACACTCGACGTGTCATTTATGTTGCGAAAGAGGTGGCACGTCGCGCCCTGGCTGATTTCTCATGAAATATCAGCTCAGAGCGACAAGAAACTGTATTATTTTTAGAACAATTTTATTTTGCATATAAGATCATCAGCTTAATAATTAATCATTAAAAATCGAAAGAAATTTATAAAAATTTTAACCTTTCTATGCCGAACTGTTCAAAAGTCTACAAAATATGTAAAATTATTCAAAAAATTGTGCCAGTTTATCAAATATTTTAGAGCAAAATAGCTTTCCGAACAGAGCAGGAATCATTCAATTCCTCAAATTGCAGGGAATATTCCCAAACTTTAGTATAAATTACCATAAGTTTCGGGAAATGTCACCAAAAATTGTAGGCATTATCTAATTTTCTAAATTTTAGGGAATTTTTTCCACTTTTTTAATTAATTAAAAGACCTTTCAGGAAAATTTCCACAAATCTTGGGGAAAATGATTTTCCCTAACGAAAATGTGTATTTCCCCCACTAAAAAGTGGGGATAATTCCCGAAAGTTGTTACAGTGTACCCTTATCATTTGTTGAACCAAATCTTGATATAGTTTTTCTCGAATTAACTGTGGCGTTGCACAGTTTCATCGCTAGTGAAGCAAAGGATGTCAGTATCCTTCAAGAATAACAAATAAACGTGTGCCGCTAAAAAACTTTTTTCAAAACTTTTGTCCGTATAAGGTGAGTGTTTTGTACGTATGAGTGATGACTTGCGTGAAAAAAACTTTGTCTTGTATGAAAACAATCACTAATATGTAAATCTTGTGCAGTATTTTACACAATTTGATATCTTCATACAAAATTTGTGTTACACACATCGCATTTTTAATTGTTGACTTTTTCAATCGCATATAATTTTCTTAATAAATAAATCAATTTTTTATCACGTCAAATGATGTAGTTTTTCTTTTTATATATCCTATTCCTTTATTATTAGACATATTAAAAATACTAAATTCATGTGACAATAGTTTAGGCAACTATTTGAAAAATCTTTATTCTTTCAATTTTTACTTTTTCGTTTTGGAGGTATTTCTCTAACTCTTGCTTTCATCCTTCTCGACAATTTTCACTCATTTGCTCTCTTGCTGTTCTCATAAGTAAGATAAGCAGGTGCAGTATCTACAATCAATGTTCGAAGACGAAGGCTGGCAGGATTTTTCGTTTCTCACAGCATCCAAGTACAGGTGGAAACATAGGAAAAAGGTAATGAAGTAAAAATGGCGAGAAATGTGTCGGGGAAGGCGCGCGGTGGCCCAACGCGGAGTTTGCCTGCAGATCAGCCAATATTGGAGGCAAACAGCGGTCGCGGCGCATTCATCAGCTTACACCTACGCCGGCCCAGGCTCGATGAGCTTATATGCCTGGCGCGCGCGTACCGGTCGCGGAACATGAAAAGCTAATACGTTCCGCACGCGGGGTCTGCTTTTCCATGTATAATTTATGAAAATCTATAAAACAGGTAGATGAAATGAATATTCATTAGTATACATAATGGACACACGATGGAAACACCCATTTACATCCATAATTTGCGGACCAACAGGTTGTGGTAAAACATTTTTTGTAAAAAAATTTCTCGATCATGTCAAGAAAATGTGTGATGTTGATTTTGAACGTATTTCATTCTATTATCTGGAATGGCAATCAGCGTATTTAGAATAGGGACAGTTGATCGAATTTCATGAGGCTTTGCCCCAGACATCTGATTATTCGAGCGACAATCGAGCTAAACTCGTCATTATCGATGATTCTATGCGTGAATCATCTGATAATACTATTGTCGACTTATTTACAAAAGGTAGTCATCATAAGAACCTTAGGGTTATTTTTATATCACAAAATTTATTTTATGAAGGGCATGATCAGAGAGATATCTCCCTTAATGCTAATTATATCGTCGTTTTTTAAAATCCTCAAGATCGAGCACAATTTCAACACTGATGATTTTTCCTATGTTTACATCCCTCAGAAAGGTATAAAGACTAGTAGCGACACTGCAAAAATACCATTTGTATGTTTTTAATAGTGGTGGGTACACGTAAACATATCGGTGAAAAAAACACCATAGCATTACATGCACAAAAGTTAAAAGAACACAGAAAAACTTAGAGAAAATTAGCCGCGTAATAAGTAAAGGTGGATTTCTCCCTTTACTGATGATTGGTGGTGTTCTTTCAAACATTTTTAAAACACAAAGTGAGTTCTTTTTTTTTTGATTTGATGTTAGTTTTTTTTTATAAATATGTAACACGCAAGGAAAATGGTTTTAATTCCCAGCGAACAGGTCAAAAAATATGAGCAACAGGTTTTGGGCCAACAAACCTTTGTCTTATCACAGTCATCACTTCCTGCTTCCTCACCATTCCCAGGCGATGTTTAAAAAACTTTACTCACAAACCCCAACACAACCACTTAAACTCCTGGGGATGTTATGAAACGTCTTGATGCTGAAATGAGTCAACTACTTTATTCACCCTTTTTAAAAGATGAGCATGAAAATGGAAAATGTATCAATAGGTTTTACAGCAATTTCTATTTTTTGTCGATGAGTCCAGAAAGATGAAAAATAAAAGGCAAGATGTAAGTCGTACGGAAAAGAACGATGAAGATGCTAATAATGGCGATCAATCGTTAAATAATAATATGATACTTTCAACTATTCCAAGAAGTTTTGCTCTGAAAGGAGCAAAACATACATACATACATACATACATACATACATACATTTTTTATTGATTAAAAGTGTGTCAAAGATTCAAATATCTCAGAGTTGATAAACGACGCATTAAGATTGAGAAAAGCCGTAAGCCCAGTTGGGAGTCATCAGTTTGTCGTGGTTCTTCAGCAACTCGCTTTACTACGTGAAGTCGTAGGGAACAACGAAGATTGGAAACGCAGTGTCTTATCTGTACCGGTTTCGCCTCGTCTCCCTTCTTCACCTTCTTATGACTTCCCGACATCACGAAAACCAAAAACTTTGCCGCTTACAACAGCAGCCCAAGTAGTAGGTAGAAAACACATAGGTTTTCAAGATTTCTTGGTAACGGACGACGAGGATAGTAATGCCAACAGCGAGAGAGAAGCTAAGAGCGGTTGTAAGCGTAGCAGAAGGAAAAATCGCCTTTCACGAAAAAAGGAAGGTAGCACTGGAAGTGGGCATAAAAAAAGTGGTTTACAATAACTTTTTAAAAACAACAATGAGTTTATTACCCGATGTTTACTATCGAACCTCTCACCCCGCGTCTT
>CAKNWT010221488.1:0-20081 GCA_932066315.1 Andricus coriarius
CACTTTATTATCTTCATTAATAGTGAAGATAGTTCAGTTGCATATATATGTACAAAAAACGAACAATTTTTAATATTTTGCAAATTTTTCAACGGCAATTTGTTGAGAAATGTTTAAAGTACCACCATGAATTTTTTCAGATTTTTCATATTATTTTTTCAATAAAAAACTACGCTCCAAAGTTCACTGTTCTTAAAAGCTGTCAAATTTCCATACTTTTTAGCAGTTTTTCAGGTCTGTAAGCTGCAAAAAACTTTTCAGGATATTCTATTTTGGTAGGTCTTTCGTCTGACCCTGCGAGAGTTCGAATGAATCAACCAAAATGCGAAACACCGCTTTAAGGAATTGATCATAGACGGTCGCAGGATTTACCCCATCATCCAAGGGATGAAATCCTCTGTGTCGATGGAGTTGCGTATAAAACACACACAACGGGGAAATGATCCGAGGAGAAGGTATCGCTGGAAACTGTGCCCGAAGATGAATGAGCCAGAGCAGCCGAGATCAAAATCAGGTCCAAATTCGCACCACAACTACCCAAAAGGGGAAGAAATTTCGGACAGGAATCGTTCAAGGGAATCAAATCCCGATCCGAGAGTTGAAATCACCACATAAGAGGATAGAATCACATTCATTCGTACAGCTATTACGTTCAAACCAAGAATCATAACATACAGTAACAAGCGGGGAAGAATGAACTGAAAAAACAGCAACGGATCAAAGGGAGGTGGAGACAACAACCCCGACCGCATCAATCTCACTAAGCCAGTCGCCACGAAGGTCCAAAGAACTAATAAGGAGGTCTCTCCTAATTAGAATAGCAGAGACATCGCCCCTGCCCTGAGAGTGGTCACAACTATGTGATATAGCCAGGAAATTCCCAGACAGTATCAGAAGAAAGCCACGTTTCATTGACACACAGAATATATAGATCGAATTCAGGCAGCATTACAGAGATTTCTGCTACTTTCTTACATACACTGTGTGCATTCCAATTGGCAAATTTAAGAGACTTTGTGTTAGTCTCGATGATGATTTGTCCCGAAAAGTCTAAAAAAAGTTTTTGCCCAAAGGCAAACTAAAAAGATGATAAATAACTCAAAACTTGATTATAAATTAACTTCACAGTACTAAGAGAAAGTAAGGAGAACCTACAACTATAAGCTGCCTAAATTTATTTGGATATATTCCAATATTTACAAATATAATACAAGGTGCAGAAGTACACAAGACTCAACAGCCAAGTTAGAAAACTTCGGAGAATGCAAAAAAAAAACGATGTTAGACCGAATGAGTCTTAGATCTCTGCCTCAGAAATACTTCAAGACTAGGGTCAGGGGATCGCATGGGGAGACTTTCCAGTTATTAATTAATTGTTGCAAGAAGAAGTATATCCATCACTACCATAGAGAGGATTTTCCGGGTGAGATTTGATAGAGTTCATACTAGCTTGAGACGCATCAATCAGATTATCAATGATCTCTTCTGCACCAGAAAAGATATGAAACTCCGAGCCATCGAATATTTCTACTACAGGGTGGGGTGTAGAGGTGGCTTCAACAAATGAAGGGACAGCAGGTCTAACTCCTTCAAACTGGGTGACCGAACAGCTTGGATTGTCCGGGTTAGTATCAGGCACAACATCCCTAAGATCTTGCTGACATGAGAGGCGGAGCATGACCTGAGCTGAGGTCTAATGAATGCCCTCGAAAGGAGAGCCTCCTCGGCCTGATAAAAACCACAGTCATTCCAATACCTGTATCTCATGATTTCAAACTCATACAGGTAAACTGGAAATGTCCTTAAGAAAATCAGATGAGAGCCCCTACAATTGGCACACCGGGCGCCAATGAGCTTATTGGGGCACTCATTTGTCAGGTAGAAATATTCACAGAATTCATACACCGGTCTAGTACCGAGGCATTGGTTAGTAGCATGCTTGCAGCGCTAGCACCCAGAATACCTTCGTGGCATCTAACCAAAAAAACCGTCTTCTTGATTGACTGATCTATTGCGGTTTAAATTTTGGTCGCCAAGTAGGTGATGGCTACATCTCTGATGAAGGCTTTCTTCCTGATCAGAGATTCAGGGATAAAGACCTTGTGGCCCCCAATCTTAAGATGCACAGAGTCGAGCAAAAGGTTAGCATCCCTCCAGTCGTCACAGAATGTTTTGACCTTATTTTGAATCATTATTAAAATTGTATAGTTCTGTAGTCCATACATAATTTTAGATTTGATTCTCGTATTTTTATTTTCTAATTTAAATAAATAGTTTGAAAAAAATCAAAGATTCTAATTTATTATTATTCAATAATAATAATATAAGAATAGTTACACAATATTTAACTTTAATGATAACAATCAATATTAATATCATTACTTGATACGAAACTTCGATTTGAACTTCCCGCCATAAATCGAAGCGAATTTTCGTCCAATAATCGAGCATTATACCTTTTTTGGTAGTAAGTATTACATTAAAAAATATTTAAAACTCTCTAGATTAATGTCTCGTAAAGAAAAATTGAGCAAATATTTTTAATTTGGAAAAAATTGAATTTTCTCGTTGTTCCCCATGCATTTTTTTTTAATTCAGGCCTCGTGAACAATCTGCGCCACCTGTCGGCGCTCGGCAACTCGGCAACAGTTTAAGCGGATTAATGATGATAAGTAATAAATGAACTGATGTTTGCAGCCAGCATTGATGCCATTAATTGACAGATTTTGAAAGTTACGTGCTCTTATGCGTTAATATCACAAATATCTCGACAAATATATTTGGTAATAAAAATAAATATTAAATAAAAATATATGCCCGCTGCACAGGGATGTTCTCATTGCGCGCTACGCGCGCGGTTCGCTTCGCTCGCAAGTTTAACCCATTTCCTTCCTCTTTTATCCCTACATTTCCCAATTTTCCCTCCATTTTCCCCAAAAAAATTATCTATAATGTTCAATTTTTAAGCAAAAAGATGAATTTTCTACAAAACACATATATTTTTAACGAAACAGTTGAATTCGTATGAAAAACATACGAATTTTTTAAATAGTAACGTTGCGTATACGCAACAGAGGAAGGAAGTGGGTTAAGCGCGCCTAGGGCGCGCAACTGTTGGTTCTCGCGCTTCGCGCTCGATGATGTATTTACCTCGCGCTACGCGCTCGGTCTTTGTATTTTCCACACATTTGTGCACAGACCTTTTAAAATTAAAGGTCAAAGCGTCAACAGCTGTAATTTGATGATTGTGAATTCTCTTTTGTTAAAGCTACTTCGGCTTTAACGGATACATTCTTATCACGTATCTCGTGATACGTGATATGATACGATTATGTTCAACACTATAATATCTAATGTATATTATATTTATTTATGTACCTCGATCTGGTACTGCTTATTCAGATATTGCAAAATAATCTACAATTTTTATTTTCCATGATGACTTTAATATTTTCTCCTTACTTTGCACTAATTTTTATTCTCAGCTGCCCTGAGAATGCGCCGAGTTTGAGCTCGCAAATCAAAAACTGTAATTCAAATCCCTCATAAACTACAATCATAAATTGAAATTAGACATGTTTTTTTGAATTTGACCTTGAAGAGGGTTCTCAAAGCACCTCCGGCCTTGACGATTACATTCTCATTGCCATACTCGCGCTTTGCGCTCAACCGTTAGGTTATATAGACGATTGCTTTTAAAAAATAAAAGCATATAAACGAAATGAAACGGAACACTTTGTTTGCAAATTTGAAAATGCTCTTACTTTTTGAATTTTGATTGAATAAAAAAAATTTATGAGGATAGTTTCGAAATATATTTCATACCTAGTAAAAACTTTGATTGAAATTTTGCAATCTAACAGAAAAATATTTTTTTTTCTTCTATTTTTTGAAAATTTACAAAATGTTGAAAAGCATATAACTTTGAAATTTTATCGGAATAAAAAATTTCATAAGAAGAATTTTCCAGAGTCTCTCCCAGCTAAAAGAAACTTGTACAAAAATTTTTAAACTTGAAAAATTTTTTTTCTTCAAATTTTGAAAATGCTCTAAAATTTTTAATTTTGGTTGGAAACATGTTTTCATTTTCAATGTTTTTTTTTTGCGAATAAAACCAAAACTAAGCGTCCCATCGAAAAATTGTTAATAAACAATTTTGAGCTGTTTTTTGGATAAGCAACTTCAGTCTATTTATTTTTTTCTCATGGGGCCATGCCATTTCACATGCGGCAAGTTTCTCTGCGGCATGTCACAACTGTGGCATCTCTATCTAGCGGTTTCTCTCCCGTGCGGCATTTCTTACAGTGAGATTGACATTTTTTCGGCATCTCTCATCGCACCCCTGTGACTGGCCAAAGAAATAATGTTGGTTAAACCCCTACCCCTTTTCCAACGTATCGGGGGATTTTTGTAGATCTTTTTTAGGTGCACGATTTTTATCTCTTCATGTTTTTTTGTATCTTGCATAGTTTGACAGAAAAATAGAGTTTTTGATTTTTTATTATTTTTAGTGCGATCAAAATTTAAATTTTTGATTTTTCGAAAAAATTCCAACAGTTCTTATGATAATCTTGTACAGCTCTCAAAAATAAACGTTTTTCTCATCTTGAGTTTTTTTCATATCGTGGGTTGTTCGGCTTAAAATGTTAATTTACGTTTGTTTTTTTGGATTTTGAAAATGCTATAACTCTGATACTTTTGACTTTATCGAAAAATGTAATTAGGGTAAATGGTTTGTATTTTTACGTACTACTAATGACAGTACATAGAATTTTCAAATCTTGAAAAAAAAATGGTTTCAAAAATTTTCAAAATGTGCTCACTTTTTGAATTTTAATCAGAAATATCTGGGTAACGAACTTGACCTTCATTTTTGGACCCTTAAAAAGTTTATTAAAGACTGAGTCGATTCGACAAATCCTTCAAAAGTTAGCGTGGCTACAACATTCAGGTAACCATACAGACAGACACCGACAAAATGTTATGATTTTCGTAATCTGTGAGTGCCGAAACGTAAAGATCCGTTAAAAACCAGAGATCGAAAATTTAGACGATTACATTACACTCTCATGAATGAGAATGTAAAAATTGAGTAAAACCGAGAAAACAGTAACAAATTTCATATTTTTACTTTTTTTGAAATGTTAAATTTTATAATAACAGGAATTTTCAGAATTTCAATTTTTTACTACTTTGTTAGTTTAACAACTTCTTTTTCATTTAAAAATAACAAATTAAATAGGGTAGTTTTGAAAACTTCTTAAATTTTCATATTTTTTACCAAAAGGACCCAAAGATGCGAAATCCTGAGGTCATAATATTTAAAATAACATAAATACGAGTGTCATCAGAATACATGACAGAGTATATTCTTAACATGGTACCCCACTCCCTTTCTATCCATAATTTTTAATTAATAATACATTTTTCATGATTTATAATAACACTTTTTGCTTTGCACAAAAACATAGTTGCTAACAAAAATTTACATCGAAAAGTACTTTAACACATATGAAATTTACAGGGTGTTATTCATGAGTTCCTTTGAGGAAAAACATATAGCAGAGTTAGAATCCTTTACTCGCTCTGAATTTGAAACCCTGCATGATCAGAGTAAACCACCTGAAGAATACTACGGGCTTTATGCAAAATGTCCTGCTCATTTTAAGCTACTTCCGAGACACAAATTAATATTATTTGGTTGTAGCCAATTATTGCAAGAAAAAGAGGGCCAATATCTCACTGTCCAAGAAGCAAACATCGACGAAAAATCAGCCTATATCACAACAAACTCCTGACCGAATTCAAGAGACTTTGAGATGGAAAGTAAATCAGTTCGAAAATCAATCAGAAATAACATAAATTTCTTCACGATTGATAAAAAAATAAAATTACAGAAATTCAAAAGGAAAAATTGAAACATCTTAAAATTATCGTCAAAGTTGGTCTACTCGAAGGTAATCAATCATTCAATACTGATTTCGAGTGTATTTTTGCTGTAATGATTACATCTGCAAAGTCAACAAAGAGGTCAATGGATTTTGTCCAATTATAGAAGGCATCTCAAACTTGTGCATAATGCATTTAAGAAAGAAAGTAAAAAAACGAAGAACACAATGACTATCCGGGATATGTTTAGAAAGTCAGAATAACAAGACAATTTGATTGTGATAGTGGATCTTAAAGATGTTGTAGCGGATGTCAGTTTCAAAAGCAGCGAAAAATTAGACGAAACCGAGGACGAAACTGGAAATAGAGATACTATGTTTGTTCACTTATATTGGGAATAGATTATTAAAATAAACTTATAATGCATTATCTTAAATTGTAGTTTAATCAATATTTATAGATAAAATAGAATTGGGAAAAATATATCGTTCATTTGAAGGTTCAGAACTTCAGGTACATGTTAGGAATTCGGTTCAGATGAGAGTTTGTAAACTATCCGTTGATAGTTCTAATTGGTGTTTCAATACTCCTAGGTGAATAATAATTATAAAATTGATTGAAATCAATTCGCTGGAAAACCCGGAAAATTAACGGGTTAGTTCGGAGGAACTGTGGAGGTAAAATTTCAGGGAGGGATAAAGAAAGCAAACAAAGAAGGAAGAGCATACGGAATATAGCCTTTTAAGATATGTAAGCAATAATCAGCCTTTAGAAAATCAGACAAAATAGAAGCTTTATACATAGGTTATCAATATTTATATACAGAGTGTCCCCCGAGTTATCCTTATCCTTGTAGGGGCGGGCAGAACAAACAAAAAAGTCAAAAAGCCCAATAACATTTTTAAGGTTTGATACGTATTTTGAGACTTACAGAGCTTTGAAAATGTATGTACGCGAGCCGGTTATGTGACAGTGTGCGTCCATGGAGACTAGCGATCCTCAGCACCACTTCCCCTCTAGATCGAAGTTCACGACGTTCGAGGTGTACAAAAAAGCGAAATCTAAGCTCGCTCGACAAGTTCAAACTTTTACGAATTTATTAATGAAATTATAAAAATAAAATGAATTGCACTTTCAGTAATTTGCATCCAAATGTGGACGTGCCCAGATGGAAGTTGTACAACTGTACACGTGCAGAGTTGTGCGAAAAGCCTTACTTCGGAAAATCGAAAAATTTTGCAATCCTCAAAATGTTTTTAGATTTTTTAGATTTTCGTAAGTATGTGATGTAAAAATATCCCTAATACACATGGAGGCAAATTCAGATACATATCTCCGTTGGGGTGGTTTCCTGGGGTTGTCCGAACATCATCATCGAGAGCGTTAAGTTGATAAAAAATCATTGGGACAAACCACTTGAAGAATTGCGAAAATTTTGTCGGCGGTTGCCAGTTCCATGCACGCACGGAGATACACAGAGCACAAATAACAGCGAAAAGACAAAATAAGCAGTGCTAGTTCCACAAATTCATTGTCTACTGATTTAGAGCACATTAGAGACTACAGACAGGCGTGCAAAATCAACGCGCCGTGATTTAAATTCATTTAAGTTGAACATTCACTCACGGAGCTCATCACCACGAACTTTAATAAACGGTAGCCATTTTAGAACCCCCTCTATGCAAACAATCTAAGTGGAAGTTAAATATAGCAGTATCTAGTGACATGTAGCGGCATTTGGTGACATTTGGCGACATGCAGCAACATCTAGCCACATCTGGTAACATCTGTTGATATCTCCACTCCATTTTTTAATAACAAATTAGCAAGTCACAGTAAATAAGTCATAAACCAAGCCGTTGTATGGCGTATTAGGTGCAACATCTACTCGCAGGAGAAATTAATTATTAAAAATATAAGTAAGAGCTAACTGTCAACTACGAATTTAGTTTGTCACTGCATCAGCACCGAGCAGTTCGATGTTTTTAAAGTGAGTTAAATCATCATAATAAGCTCTGACTCTCAGTGATACTTTTCCTAGATATTTACTATCTATACGTTACGAGAATAACAGTAACCAGGCTACAAAAGCAGTTTTTTTATAGATTGTCAGCGTAAAAGTGAACAAAAAATTATAAGAGAAAAATTTGTGAGTGATAAAATTAAATTGTTTGAGTGTGTGCACTTCTGTATCTGCCATTACGCAAAATGGATCGTAAATAGAGTGAAAAAGGTATCTCAATTATTGAGGAAGCATAAGAAGCTTTGATAGATGACGTAAGAGTTGACAGAATTAGAAAATTGTCAAACTTTGTCACTGGACATATAAGATAGCTGAACAAAATTTTAAGATATAATAGAAATCTATCTGTTGGAGAAAAAACACATATTTAAACAACTAAAGGCATTTTGAAAGCGTACAATAAAAAAATAAAACAACTGAAAAAGAAAGGACAAGGCAGTGTTAACTCAGTTAAAAAGACAGATAGTATACAATGGGAAGATTTAAACTCAGCTTTTAAGGCCCTTTATCAGAATGGGTAATCCGTTCTGAATTTTGAAGCCGCACGGTTGAATATTTTTGTCTAATTTTTTGCATACGTCATCTATATAGTAATATCTCGAAGCACACAGAGTCCGCGTTTCGGAAAAATGTTTATATTTTGTTTAATAATCGAAAACTTAAATAAAATAGCAGTGACGCTCAGTGTTAGCTGTCTCCGCATTTTCGACGCGTGACAGTGGACCCTAGACACATGAGAGGCGGCAGACGCCCCGCAGCGATTCGAATTATCCGGGACGAATTACCCTTTCATTTTAAGGCAGGTTAGAAAAACTTATATTGTAAAAGCATGTATTAACTTAATTTTAATT
Organism: Andricus coriarius; assembly: GCA_932066315.1. Taxonomy (NCBI): domain Eukaryota; kingdom Metazoa; phylum Arthropoda; class Insecta; order Hymenoptera; family Cynipidae; genus Andricus; species Andricus coriarius. The sequence continues at coordinate 8,764 of CAKNWT010221488.1, forward strand.
AGCAGAATTAATTTATTTCACTAGAAGAAAGCGAAAAAAATATTCCTGAACATCGATTAATATTTGCAGTAATAATGTAAGTTTTTAGGTAATAAATAATAATTTAGGTAATAAATTATGAATGATAAATAATTAATAATTGCCGTATGGCATGCCTGTGAAAAAAGATTCTTCTTTCGATCTCTCCAGTAGCTCAGTGGTAAGAGCACCCGACCGGCAATCGGAAGACCTGTGGTTCGATTTCCAGCGGAGCGAAGGAGAAGATCTTTTTTCACAGATAAAATTCGGCAATAAATAACTTCTGCGCATATAAACTGTTCATTTTTTAGTAAATGGACGCAGCAGATTTAGAAAACATGAAAAATATAGAATTTTTAGCAATTTAATTTAAAGGAATGAAAATTGTTTAATTAATTAACAAATATCCTTAAAAAATAGATTACTTTCAACATTCGTTAATTGTGTTACCAAATATGTTAAACAATAGGTACTTCTCTTGACATTTATCAACTTTATATAATTTATCCCGACAGATAATAACTTTTCACGATTCACAGAATGGAAAAATTGGTTAAATAAATAATCATTGTTTAAACAATTCAAAATCACTTTAAAAATACTTTCAAACTCGTCAATAATCGATTAAAAACAATTTATGTTGCAAAAATTCCAAAGAATACCGCGTTTAGCATGAATTTGATAGAAAACTGTAATTTTGCATTTCTTCGGGCATTTCCTGTGCACTATAAAAGGGGATTAGGCAGTCAAAATTGAAAGTGATTGGGAGTAAATTATTCCTTAAATATTCGTTAAGAAGTGATCATACTCTACATCAGTATAAGTTTATAACAAGTACTTCTTTTCCCATTTTTTAAAATTGTTTTCCAGATGAGATAGTTAATCTGGTTTTCCGAAGCAGCATTAATCTCTCTATGCACCTCACGATGTGTGGATGAACCTTTCACCTTTCCAACAGACAGATGATAAGTCTATGTGAGGTTGAATCAAAAGGTTTCCGATAATCAATCCAGGCCATCGATAGGTAACGCTTATATAATGCTGCGTTGTTCATACATATCTCGCCACATAGGTCCAAATGTCCGAACAATCCTATTATTTACGATTGCTGTGAAGGTCTTATATAGTGTGTTCAGAAAAGTTATTGGCCTGTAATTTTTAGGGTCAGCTAAGTTTCCCGTCGTCGGCAGGAGCTCTGTGCGCCCTTCTACCAACCACTCCGGAATAGGCTCTTCCGACTTTAGATATGAGGTGAAAATGCGAGTCAGATGGTGGTGGGTTAAAGAAAACTTCTTCCACCAGAAGGTCTTGATACCATCTGGTTCCGGACCGGAATAGTTCTTCATGCCTCTTAATACGTTTTTCACCTCCTCGGTAGTGATAGGTGGGCAATGCCCCTTAGGTGTTATGAGGGCACTGCACAGCTCCTTGAAGCTATTTATATTCTTATATTCCTCGTCTTAGAAGAGTCGAGATGGGTCAAACAAAAACGGTTGACTTTCTCTGACACACCTCTCTCTCCGCTCTAGATTTCTCCTAGCGTTAGATAGTACTGGTATTCTGTCAACAATATGCTGCCTGATGGTCAGTAGCTTTGACTAGTTGAGTGTATGATGACAGATCCGCAGTTCGCGCGCGAACTGTCGAACTTTGGCTGTGAAACTCCTGCCAGATGTTATGTAGTCAATCACACACTGAATGCGGGACGCGTACTGTCTTGCCCAGACGTTTATGCGGGAAATTCGAGAGCTCTAAGTGTTTCTCGCACCACAGAGTATGCAGTCGCGCCATGCAACCTTTCCGCTCAGGGGCCATACTGGTATCATAGAAATTCCAGCAGGTCGTCCCTGAGTCGATCCGTCCACTTAAAAGTAACGAGATTCTGCCATTCAATCGCATTGACCTCGTCTTGATTGGCTCCTTCAACTCTAGGATAGTCGGTATTGTTGTCCGGTCCATTGTCGGGAGCCCTGCGCGTTCGATTGTTTTGAACCGCACTTACTACAACTGTGTTTGATGTTATCATTGTTGCTCCCACGTTATCTTTACTTCATGCCTCAGCTCGCTATACTTATGGATCTTGGTTGTATAGGTCGCCTGCAAATTCCGGTTAAGTGGACAAGCAATGTCAATAATGTAGACTCTTCCACCTTTTCTCTCTCGCATAACAATTTCAGGTCGATTGGTTTGTATATAAGATCCGTCTGAATAGTAACATCCCAATATAAGATGTAATCTTCGTTTTCCAAGACAGGCACTGAAATGTATCTATAGAAAGGCATACATTCTGTTGAGAGCCCTAGGTTTAGGGCAAGTTGTTGATGTATAATGCCCACTACATCAGTATGTCTGTGCGCATATTCTCTCTGAGCCATTACGCGACAAAAATCAATCATGTGCTCGATGGATTCGTTGGTATCTCCACATAATCGGCACCGGTCAACCATGCCTTGATGGAACACGTGTTTGCAATAATTTCTGGTGCTGTAAGCCCTGTCCTGAATCGCAATGACGAATCCTTCCGTTTCTGGATACAGGACGCCCTTTCTAAGCCAAATATTGGATGTCTCAATATGCACTTCATGTTGATCTAACGTTTTTGGGTGCTCACCGTGGATGGCTTTCTCTCTCCATTGCATTTCTAATTCCTCTATGGTTTCTGCCCTGATATACAATGCCTCCTTGTATATCAGGGCTTGCTGTTAAAATAGTGTCGTAACTGTATCACTTGTGACTTACACAGTTTCTTGACATCTACAACGGCCCTACCCCGTCGATGTCATGGTAGAGCTACCCTTTTAATCGCCCATTTACTGTGGTGCATTCGGTGCTTCGTCATTTCTACGCGGGCGATTCTGTTTAACGTTTTTAAGGACGGTGTTAGACCATTTGATGAGCCCAAAGGAGTACATGAGGACAGGGATGACATATGTGTTAATTGTCCTGATTTTGTTTGCCGAGTTAAGAGAACTCTTCATAATCCATCTGATTATTATAGTGAAGGCAGTCGTTAGGCTTTTCATAACTATCGTATTCTGAATACCCTTAGATTCGAGAATACCCAGATATTTATATGACTCACCCTCAGGCATTGCCTCGATGTCATTCTCGAACTCATTCTCTAGCTTGTGGCCCCTAATTCCCCTCTGGTTAAATGCACTGTACTGCATTTATCTAGTCCGAACTTCATGTGGATATGATTGGAAAACTGCTTTGTGACATTGATCACTTGCTGCCGTTTTTTATCTGAACTAGCGTATAGCTTCAGATCATCCATGTGTAAAAGATGGGTCATATGCTGACCATCCTCATTATCATGTATTCTGAACCCATGAGACATGATATTTAGGTATTATTTTTGGATTATTTGAAAGAAGTTGTAGGCTCCGGAAGCTACGATCATAGTTCCTTAAAGCAAGCAATCCCGACGCAATTAGACCGAGTACGTCATCCACTTCTGCTCCTTCTGCCCTAGAAGGTAAGCAAGAGCGGGAAATTTAAGCGAGACAACATCGTTCAACACTGTTCCTTTGAGTCAGGTCTCCAGCTGCGGATGACCTTACGCGGCAGACGGGATAGTTGGAGATGAAGGTTTCACCTCTGGATACTTTTTTAGATCTACCAATCTTTATAGAATGTTATGAGGAACAGTGTTGACGGACCAGATGATTCCAGAAGAACAGCCTTTTGCATCCGGTTCGCTGGTGCCGTGAATTCAATCACGTAAATGATCTTGGTCTTCAGACCTTGTAGGACAATATCAGGGTTTTCGTATTTTTATTACTGTTTATTATTATTATTATTATTATTATTACTGAATCGAAAAAATCAGAGTAAATGGTGTACCTAACGATATATGGGCGATTTGCAAATAGATTTTAATTTTGGTTTCCGAGATGCGAGTAAATTGAAGTTCCAAATTATGCAATAATTGTTATCGATTTCTTAGATATATGTACAAGGATGAACTTTATAACCTGGGAAAGCTGTTTGATCGACTTCCGCTTCCGGCGTGAAAGTGTTTGTTGGTGGTTATTGTGTGTTGCTGAATTTGGTCAATTAGAGTGAGAATTGAGGTGAGTTAATGGGCAGGGTGTAAAGGAAGGGTTTTTGGAGTGAATGTTTGACGTTTCAAAATACAGTCGAACTCGGATTTAACGTTCCCGGATTTACCGTTTCCGAGAATTCACGCTGCGCCGCACGTAGTCTTGTCAGGAGCTGCGCGGGGTGTGTTTACCGCTTCCGAGAATTTACGCCGCGCCGCGGGTAGGCTTGTCAGGTGCTGCGCGGGGTGTGTGGGGTTCACGAAGGCGTGACAAAACAGGAACTATTTACGCTAAATCCGGTTCAGTTCAGGTAGGTCAGGTCCAAGGACAGCCCCAAAATTGACGTTAAATCCGAGTTCGACTGTAATAGAAGTGAAAAAGTGAGTGACATTTTGAGCGTTTGAGTCACTTTTGGGGTAGCCTGAGAGGTTAGTTTTTGTGACGTGTGGAGCAGGATGGGGAAACCGGTGCAACACGGTAGCAGAGCCAGGGCAGGATAGGTAGGGAAAAGCACGGATGAAGGCAAGGTAGCAGTTTGGGGTAGTAGAGTGGCGACAGAAGTTACGCAGGTTACGTAGGGCGATAAAAGAGGACTATTAAAATCAGTTTAATGGGTAGCGGGAACTCTGACGAGGAAGCGTTCTCTACGCCGAAGCGTGAGGAAAAAAGAGGAAAATATAGAAAAACAGTAGAAAGGGAGAGATTGAGGGCGCAGAGGTTTTGTTCAATCGAGAGGTTTGTGAACAGGAAGAGGGATAGGGCGGAGAGTGGAAGTAGTGAGGATAAGGTAGAAGCAGGATCCACCCTAACAAATCAGAAAATGTACATAACGCCACCGGGAAAAGACCCAAATGGAGAGGAGGAGAAAGACAAGGGGAAAGATGAAGACAAAGTTGAACAAAGAGGGCCAACAGAAGAAAATTCAAGGTTAGATGACATGCGTAAGCTGATGATAGAGGTAATGGGGATATATGAAGAAAAGCAGCAAAAACGGGGAGAGGAAATAAGGAAAGAAATTAGGCGGGAAATGGCCGAACTTCGGAAAGAAATGGGAAGAAGTCAGGGAAAAGTTAGAGAAAAGGATGCAGACGTTGGAGCAGAGACTACAAAAACAGGAAATGCCTAATAAAAAAGTAGAGGAGTTGGAAGGTAGAATAAAAAAAAATGGAAAGCTCAAACCGGGAGTTTAGAGGTGGGGAGAGTGGGAATGAGGAGAAGGAAAGGCTGAGAAAAATAGAACAAAGGATAGGAAAGAAAGAGAGAGAAGAAAGGAAAAGAAACTTAGTGATAAAGGGTCTAAGATTTTAAGGGAAGGAATTGAAGGAAGGAGTGGAAGATGTGCTAAAAAGGATAGATGCTAAAGTAGAGATAGTGGCAATGCAAAGTATAGGAAAGGAAACGCGAAACGCAGAAAAAATGGTACTAGTGAAACTAAAGAAATGGGAACATAAAAGGGAAGTGATGGCCAAGAAGAGGTTCTTATATGGAAGCTCGGAGCGAATAGAGGATGATTTGACATGGGTAGAAAGGAAGATGCAGTATAAGTTAAGGCAAATAGCGGAAGAGAAAAGAAGTAGGGGAAAAAGGACGTGCTTTAAGTATGGCAGAATACAGATTGAAGGTGTATGGTGGGACTGGGACGAAGAAAGGGAAGATTTAGTAAGAAATGATATGCCCGGAAACTAGGAGAGGAAGGAAAAGGAGATAGGAAAATGAAAAATAGTAAGAAACAAAAAGAGAAGAGAAACGAAAGTAGGGAAGAATGGAGAATATGTTACTGGAATATAGCAGGATTGGGAACGGGAGGAATGGTGATGGGAGTCAGGAACGAATGTATAACAGGGAAGGATAAGAAAGATAGAAAAGAGCAAAAAAAGGAATAATAGTAGAAGTGGTAAATATGGGAGGAGAAAAGTGGAACATAGTGGGGGTTTATGTGAACAGTGATATGCAGGAGAAAGTAGAGGAGATGAGAGAACTGATGGAAGAAAATAAGCAAGAGATTAGGCTCATAATAGGAGGAGATTTTAATGTAACAACAGGAGATAGAGGAGGAAGAGAATGGGATGAAGAGAGAGGGGAAGAAAATCCAAAGACAAGATACTGAATGGGGAGGGAAAGAAATTGTTAAAGAGTCTAGGGGAGATATGATGGTTGATTCTAAACGGAAATATAGAGGGGGATGAGGAAGGGGAATATACACGTGCAGGAGGAAAGAAGGGAACGGTAATTGATTCTGTGGTAGTGGACGACGAGGTAAGAGAGAAGATTAAGAAACTAGAGGTAGGGAACTATATAGATTCGGATCACTTTCCCATAATAGTGACAATAGAGGGAGAAATGAGTAATAACAATAAGGCTAAAAAGGAAGCAAAAGTAAAAATAGCAGGAAGAGGGGATTGGTGAATGGAAGGTAAAGAAAAGTTTAAGGAAAAAGTCAGGAATATGAAAATGGGGGAAGGAAATGTAAACGAGGAAATGGAAATAATGATAGGAGAAATAAAAAGAGTATTAGAGTGCACAAGCAAAAAAGAAGTTAGTGAAGGAGGGGATAGAAGTGGATGGAACGAGGAATGTAAACAGAAAAAGGAAGTAAGAAGGGAATTAAGAAAATGGAGAAAAGAGAAAAGTAGTGGAGAAGAATATAGGAGAAAAAAGGAGTATACTGAGTTGTGTAAAAAAAAGAGGAGGAAAATAAAAGGTTTGAGGAAGAAGCGGAGAAGTCTAGGACGGAAGAAGAGGTTTGGAAGGTGGTAAATAGAGAGAGGAGAAGGAAAAGAGTAAACCAGGATATTGAGATGGTAGAATGCTGATGAATAGAAAAGCTGTTAGGGAAACAGATGAGAAGGAGGACATCACAAGGGAGGAAATTGTAAAGATATTAGAGATGATGAAAGATGGAAAGGCACCTGGTATAGATGAGATCCCAAATTAAGTCTGGAAATATGGGGGGACAGAATTAGAGGAATGGACATGGATAATGTGCAATAGAGTATGGAAAGAAGAGGAGTGGCCAGAGTTATGGAAAGAAGGAGTAGTGATACCAATAGTAAAGAAAGAAAAAGGGGAGCAGGTTAAGGATTATAGAGGACTGACACTAATGCCAACATTGTATGAAGTATATGTGACTGTTTTATCGGAGAGGTTAAAGAAAGAAGTTGCGGAAAAAAACCGAATCAGACAGGGTTTAGAAAAGGGATGGGGGTGATGGACAACATATATTTTCTCAACTATCAAGTAAATAAGAGGATAAAAAGGGAGAAAGGGCAATGATAGCAATGTTCGTGGACTTAAAAGCGGCGTTTGACTCATTAGACCGAGGCAAAATAGAAAAAGTTATGGTGAAAAAGGGGATACGAGAGGGATTAATGAAGAGAGTATCGGAAATTTTTAGAGAGACTTTTATTTAATATATTAATATCAGACTTGGAAGAAGAAATGAAGAGAAAATGGTGGGGAGGAGTTAGCATAGGGAGCGAAAAGATATATACACTGGCATACGCGGACGATATAGTGTTGATGGCAGAGGATGAAGAAGGGATGGCGGGCTTAATTACTGAATTAGAGAAATACTTAGATGGGAAAAAGTTACATTTAAGCTGACAAAAAACAAAGATAATGAGGTTTAAAAAAGGAGGGGGAAGAAAGAAAGAATGGACGGGGAGATGGAAGGGAATAAAATTAGAAGAAGTGAAAGAGTTTAAATATCTGGGATATAACTTGCAAACAAATGGAGATCATAGTGCTCATATAAGAGAAAAAATAAAAAAAGCAGCAAGGGTAATGAAACAGATATGGGGAATAGGAAAAAGGTTTTAAAAAAATTGGAGGAGGAGAATGTGGTTATTTGATACGCTGGTATGGCAAGTATTAGGTTATGGAGCAGAAATATGGGGATGGAAAGAAAGGAAAGAGATTGAGAGTTTACAAGGAAGGTATAGAAGGTGGACGCTAGGAGTAGAATAAAGGACGCCGGGATATATGGTGAGAGAAGTAGCGCAAAGGGATAAATTAAGTACTAGAGTGGGAAAGAGGGCATGGAATTTTGAGACGAAGCTGTGGGAGGGAAAGGGAGGGGATTTAGCGAGAAAGTGTTTGATGGAGGTTGAAGAAAGGAGAGGGTGGGCGATGTAATTAACGACATGGGAAGAAGAAAGGAGGGAGTTCTTTAAGGCTAGAGATATAGAAGACAGGACTGGACTAAACTATGAAGAAGTGGAAAAAAGGGAGAGGGAAAGACAATTAATAGAAAGATGGGGGATGATTGAGGCATCAAAATATAATAAATGATATAAGATAATAAAGAAGGAAGGAGTACCAAAGGATTTAGAAAAGGGATGGGGAGAGAAAAGATGGACCAGAATAGCAAGGTTTAGATTGGGAAACGAGGTAAGGGAAGGTATGTATTGGGAAAAGAAAGAGAACAGGAAGTGCAGAATCTGTGAATGGGTAGAGGAAACATGGGAGCATATATGGGAAGGATGTAGGAGAGGAATGCAAGATAAAGAAAGCTGGCAAGAGAATGTAGTAGAGATTCTAGGGGAGGATGGTTTGGGGGAAGAGTGGATGAAGGATTTAGAGGGTGCTAGGGGAGCGAATGAGAAAGAATGGATACAAAAAAATGGTAAAATGGGGGTACAAGAGAAGTGAAAGAAAAAGGAAACGGAAGTCGCTTAAATTAGAAGCGTAAAGATTTGTAAGTAATGGTTATGTAATAGCTTAAGTAGATTAAGATGCGTTTGCGTTATCGCTCTCTCTCTCTCTCTCCCGCTTGCACTCTCGCTTTCGATCACTCGCTCACTCGTTCGCTAACACGTCCCAAATCGCGTTATCGTCAAAAATAGAAATAAGGATCTAGATATAAGATTTTCTGTAAATAAGTGTAAATAGCTGTAAATAGTAAGGATACGTTTTTATAAAATATGTATACGGAAGGATTGGAAGAAATGGAAGTCATGTAAACCCTTAGGGCACACATTATGAATAAAGAAGAAGCTGTTTGATCTGGGATATTGATTTTTTCCACTAATTTGTGTCAAAATTATTCTTTTGCTTAAAGTACATTATTATAAAGGTTTAAAACCAGGTCTGGCAGGCTTAGCGGGTCAAAATAGTTTGCAATTTTTTTTAATGTGCAAAAGTTGTCTACACATTCTAAAAAAATGTTGAAATTATTTCAAATTTTTTTTGAAAATTTGCTTCAAATTTGTTTAAAAATCTTTTTTGAAAATTTTTCTCAAAAATTTTTTTGAAATTTTGTCTGAACTACTATTTACAAGAATACTATTTACTATTTACAATAATTTTTAATATAAATATCAATGTGTATCATATTCAAATAATATTTAGAAATATTTATAAAAAGTATTAATATTTTTCATTTCTAAAATTAATGTATACTGAGTACAGTCTTTATTTGACATTTCACGACAATTTTTTGTACCATGTTTGACCCTAGCGCAGAATCAAGGAAAAATTTTCTAAAAATACGTTCATTAGTTATTAAAATACTACAAAGAATTGCCTTAAAAAATTGTTTTGTCCTTTTAAAATAATGAGATATTTCTTTATAAAATAAATGTTGTTAAATTCATTTTACAATTATTTACAATTAATTTCCAATTAGAACTATTTTACAATTAAAATAAAATTGTAAGAACTAAATTTTGTAACGTTGAGATAAGTATTTTCAGACATTAAAGGTTTTGTAAAATTTGTGATTAGAGCCTAAAATAGCATGCAAAGAAAAGTAAGTATGAGAGATAAGTATACAGTAAAAATGTTGATTAATCTAATAAATTAAAAATAATTATAATTTATTATTATTTTGACTTTACAATATTTAAAACCAATTGAAAAATAAAATATAAATAATTAAAAATGAAACTGCAAAATCGGATAGTTTAAAACATTCCATACGTATTCCTGAAAAACATAATCAATAAATATCTCAAATTTCATTACATGTATTTGAGGTGTCAATTTTTGAAAACAAAAATAAACTCAATCCTCCTAATACCCGAGGAAATCGAATAATGAAGTCGGGCCTCGGGCGAGCTCGGCTTCGTGCCTCGTGCTCGTCCATTTTCGGCTTTACATGAGGCTGGCCGACGCATCGCGTAACAGAGCTGTCTCACCGACACGCTACGTTTGCATATATTGCTCCCAGATGGAAAAGTGGTGGGGCCGAAAAATCCCACGTTCTGTAGACTCTGCCCTGTACCAAGGGTTTCTGCTGAATATGGTTACAATAACACAGCTCCACAAAAAAAAAAGTTGTCTACCCCAGAAACCAGAATAGGCTTACCCTACGTTTTTGGGGTCGCTGAATCCGAATCCGGCGTCCGTTTGGCTCCATCATGTCAGATTTCGTCCCTAACCTCAAAAAACATGAAAATCGCTGTTTTCAGATAAAATACGATTCGTACCTATGAAAATAGGTTATATCCTATGTTTTCGAGGTAGCTGAGTACGAATCCGGAGTCATTGTGGTTCTAGGATGCCACGCTTCGTCCCTAACCTCAAAAAAGACGGTGAATTGGTAATTTTATGTAAAATATGTATTTTTTTAATGCAAAGTGGTCATAGCCTATGTTTTCGAGGTTGCTGATTACGAATTCGGAGTTTTTGTGGTTCTATGACGTCACACTTTGTCCGTAACCTAAAAAGAAAAACAGTTTAGTGGTAATTTTATGTAAAACATGTACTTTTTTCAATGCAAAGTGGTCATATCCTATGTTTTCGAGGTCGCTGAGTACGAATTTGGAGCCCTTCTTCTTCTATGACATCAAACTCCGTCCCTAACCTAAAAAAACGGTAAATTTTGGTGATCTTATGTGAAACATGTATTTTTTCAATGCAAAGTGGCCATATCCTAGGTTTTCTAGGTTCGTGAGTACAAATCCTGAGTCCGTTCGGTACCACTCGTCCGAATCCTCGTTCAGCGAAAGTTGAAAGCTAGTCGAAAATCTGTTGATGCTGTTGACAGCATTGTCCAGATAACAACCGTAAGAACCAGCAATTCGCACGTTCTCGCACCGCATAATTGTATGTTTGGATATCAGATCATGCATGCATTTTTTTCATGTTCTCTCAGTATGATCTTGTTGATTGTACGAGTGACGAAATCCTGCTACTCTGACAGATTCTGTGAACGATGACGACTGCCCTGAAAGGGGATGTGTAGAATGAATTGTGTCACTATCTGTTGGAGTAAAGAAGCCAGTAGGAGCGTTCTGCCTTGCAGGGGGCATT
>CAKNWT010221490.1:1659-17341 GCA_932066315.1 Andricus coriarius
TTGACACAAAGAACATTTTAAAACCATAATTTCTTTAGTCGGAATTAATGTCAAACAAAACTACGTACCGCCTGGCCTAAAAGATGTACGCTTTCTTATTTTATTAACTTTTAATGAAATGAACTCACTTGTAAAACGATTTATAAACATCATGTTATTGGCTATTTCAGTACCAGTGATAGTGTTACCACGAGAAACAGACCGAATATTAGTACTATGGAACATCAATTCAATTCTCGTTTGCTTGTCGTTAAAGGTCAACTTAGATTGACAGTTCGCAGCATAGAATATACGATTTCAAAACGGGTTTTGTGCATAGAGAAATACGATACATGACATATTCCACTTGTAAACATATTTGGTCTCAACTTTACTACACTATAAATCGCCACCTCCTAACATGAATATTGATTTATTCTAACAACAATATGGAAACACCGGTGCATTAGGAATTCGAGAAATTCGCAGGTGCACCACTCTTCCTACTAATTAAATTTTTTTACGATTCAATACTTTGCTACATTCTAACAATCTTTCATATGAAAAAAATTGTTAAAAATGAAAATTTTAACTTGATTTAAATAAAAGTATTAGTTTTTCGCAATAAAAAAATTGGCAATAAAAGCAGGCAGTATTAATCGCGCCCAGACTTTCGGGTTAAAAAGTCGAAGACTATTGAATCGCGGTCCATGTAACGTTCGTGGATTTTTTCAAAGTCGTTTTTCTCGAGAGTTCCTAAAAAATGTATCTTATTACTTTAGTATATAACAAGTTTCGTAATGAGCCATTACTAGGAGGAGTATGAATCGAATCAAAATTCCAAGTCGTGCAAGTTCCTCTTGTAAACTTTCTTTGCAAGATATATAAAAAAAATAAACTAGGATTTTTCAGGAATATTTGGAAAACCTGTGTATATTTTTCTATATAAGATGTTTATTCAACCTCCTATTCTTCTTTAGTTTAAGTTTTAGATGAAGAATGTCAAAGAAAGTTTTGAAGAAATTCAGAATTGCTTTCAGAAAGTTTCTTATCTTTTCTTTGCATAGATACTGTTCTGAAAATAATGTACTTTGCAGTTTTCGTATTCTTCAAGAGAAATTTATGTTACGGCTTCATAAATTATTGTGGGGATTTATTTTTTTAGAATTTCTAAATTCATAATGGCGTTTCCTCTAGTGGAAATTTACACGCCCAAGGTAAAAGTCTGAAAACACATATTTCAATATAACAGACATGAAAAATTTTACAAACTTAGCTAATAAATATCTCAAAGTTTGAAGTTTAAAATTCGAAAAATAATTAATAATATAGCAAGATTCAAAATTCAAAGCTTTATAGAATGTTACAAGCTTTCAGATTGTATTTCCTCCGTTTGATAAAAAGATGTTTTAATTTAAGTACGTTCAAATATTAATAATTTACTTTATAAGCAAGCTATAGCCCATCAAGATTTTCAAAAGAAAACCTTTTGAATGTTTAGTCTTTTTTATTATGAATGTCTCCACCATTAAAACTTCCTATTATATTTTCCAGCACTCTTCTACAAAACTTGTATACCAAAATCTCGTATCTGAGATAAAATATACAAACATTGTGCATACGTTTTCAATTTACAATTCATGAACAAAATTTTCATCCTAGAAAGGAAGTTTTCCATTCCGTTTTAAAATTAAATTTCCCTTCCCAAGTCCTCGAAAATATTACACTCGTTTAAAGAATTCTAGTGACGCCACTGATCGGGCTGGCTCTACAATTTGGTTTGAGGTTCCTCTTATACAAAAACAAACAAAAAAAAAAACTTTTTTAATTGAAAGCTATACCATCATGGAACGTTCTCTTTGTTACTTCATGACAAAAAACGTGCTCTTTTCAAGAGACCTCCATGCGAGATTTTTCCGGAATTTTCACTGGACAAGTCGAGCGTAGCGCGAGGTATAAAAAAAAGTTGTGCATATAGAAATAAAATGAAGGAGCTTCAGAAGAGACCTCTTGATTGTGCGTCCAGTAAATCGCCGGTGGCGGTTCGGGGCTGTGGCGTACGACGCAGGTCAGATTCATGGTGCTGCCTCGGTTTATGTACATTTCCGGGCCTCCAACGATGGTGGTGACGGGTTCTGATAGGGCACAATAGTTAGACACGGGAAAGATAAAGAGGCACTCTGGGGTAGATAAAGGGTCTCAGTATTCAGAGCTCAAGATTTCTGGGATTACTAATGCTTAAGGGTGGCATAATGACGATAGCAGACTCATCACAGATGCATAGGAGGGTGCGCGACACATTTTTTATTTTTAGGATACTTTTATTTGTAAGGAGATTGCATGCAAAGTCGTAAAGACAATATCTCAGCACAACGAACTTTTTTAAATCGCCTTCGGTAAAACTTTATGTATTTTTCACGCTGAACACGAATCTGACAAGAAAATTGTAGCTCTCTTACTTTTTTCGAAATATCGAACTTTGTACTCGCGATAGTGTCAGTAATCAGCATTAATCTCCAATAGCCCCCATTTTCTTTAGGCCCCTGGAAAGGGGTTCGATGTGAGTGGAGGAAGGGTCGTGGTCATGCCCCCTCTTCCACTTACGCCGAACACCTTTTCCAGGGGCCCAGACAGAAAATAACGCAAACTACTTTTGTGCATTTTTAATCGGGGATCTTGAAAAGGTGGCAGGAGTTAGTTGAAGTTGTGCGATCAATTGACTACTCCCAACTTTCCAATGTTGCCCATTTACACCGAATCAAAAAAATCTGAAAAAAATGCGCGTCCTAGTGTTGATCTTTTTAAATCAGAGACCTTGGAAAGGTGGGAGGGAGAAGGTCAGGGCCACATCCCTCCCCCCACTCATGCTGAACCGCTTTTCCCGGAGCTTTTCCCGATATTTTCAAGAGTGAAAATTCTCAATATCTCGAAAATGGTAAGAAAGTCACACTTTTTAAGTCAAATTCGTATTCAGCGTAAAAAAATACATAAAATATGTTAGTTTAAAAAAAAAGATTATCGATCTTTTCTGTAGTTTTACTCTGCATTTTTATCACTTTTAATATTTTTACATCCCTACATTGACACAGACAAAAAATGGTTTAAGTTGGTCCAGACAAGAATTTGATTTTTAAATGCGAACGATTCCATATTAAGTCATGAATTAGACGTGTCGTTAGAACCATGTAATCGCGAGTAAAAAAATTTACAAGCCCGAATTAATTTTTGGGTCAGAAGTATTAGAAAAGTTATATTTTATTTTTTTCAACATTTGTACAAGTGCTCATAGGATTTATGTTCCAAAAAATCTTTCTGAAGCAGGGCGAATTTTTAACCTTACTGCTACTTGAGTTCTATTTTAGAAGGACCTTTTTGGGATTTAAGTCCCATGGGCACTTGTAAAAATTGAAATACAAACATAACGGAATTGTTTTAGCACTTTTGTCCTGAATGTAAATTAAAAATGGTAATTTTTTTAATTTAGTGTGACTTTTGCAGTAAAAGCGTTTGTAGAATTTAAAAAAAAATATAATGGAACTGGTCTAGTATTTTTATCCTTTAAAATATCTGCTGAATCAGGACGTATTTTACACTTCTTTGATACTTTAATCCTGTTTCGGTCGTACTGTTTTGGGATATTTTTTTACTCGTGAAGTTTAGAAATACGTAACATGGCCAAAATTGAAATTTATATAAAGAATAGAACCCAAAAATAATCGAAAATCATATTTGCACAGACTAGTACCGTAAGAAAACATCTTTTTTAATTTTGTAAGCAATGTTGAAAATAAAAAATGTAATTAAAGTGCACTTTATTAACCAATGAATATAAATTCTTTCTTAATGTATTAACCCTTAGCCGACACACTTCTGGCGCCAATCATAGCCGACACACTGGGACGTTTTTGACCCCAGCCACATAATCGTCTATTTTAAGTGAACTAAGCGGTTTTTTATCGTAAAAAAATTCACAGTTGTATATTAACTACCCCTTTTTAAGACAATATGAGTGCGATGCAAAAAATTTTCAACTTAATTTGTAAAAAAAAATATTATTTGCACAGAACTCCGAAGAATGACCAGTTGAACAGTAGAAGGCCCGGTCACGAACGACCCCAGTGTGTCGGCTAAGGGTTAATAAATGAACTTACAAACCTTCCGTGACAAAATAAGCAAGAAAGTATTTTAAGTAGATTATGAATTAGTAACAAACATATAAAATTAGGATGAAGTCTAATATATATTATTATTATACAATGTCTGTATGTGTAAAGTTCTAGAATTTCATTATTTTTAATCGCAAAGTTTTCTTATTGCAGCGATTTCAATTACTTAGTTTGCAAAATGGAATTAGAACTATTCATAATTGTATTAATTAATATAATAAAGCTTGCTGGTTAATGCAATATATGCAGAAATTATGGAACAAAAATCGATTTAATTCAAAACATCAAATTACTGAATTCAGCTATAATTCCTGGAATGATTTCAATTTTTTAAGAACAAATATTTTTGAAACAAAATCCTGCATATAGCGGTAGCTACATTTGGGATTTGTTACCTGGTTCGCAATTGTTTTTCATGTAAATACATTCGAGACATGTGCGAATCAAAGGGCTAAATTCCAAATTCAGTTACCATTTTCTTGTTTTGTACGGCAGAATAACAATAACTAAAACTTTTTAAATTCTAGAAATTTCTAAAAAACAGAGAATTGTATTGGAATGTCCTTGACAAAAAACTTTTTTTCTTACTGATGGTTAAATTTCCTCAAAATATCTCTTTTCAACAAAAAAATAATTATAAATTTCGAGAAAAAAAGTATCGTGATGAATTTCGGCTTCGATAATACTTTTTCAAACGAACTGGTTCAAAAAAAACAAATCTAACTTGAATTTTAAACTTTTATATTTGAGGCTAACAAAATTTTGATGCAGAAAAAT
Source organism: Andricus coriarius (assembly GCA_932066315.1). Lineage (NCBI taxonomy): Eukaryota > Metazoa > Arthropoda > Insecta > Hymenoptera > Cynipidae > Andricus > Andricus coriarius. The sequence continues at coordinate 6,582 of CAKNWT010221490.1, forward strand.
GTAATTTAAACGCTCAATAATTTATATGTATAAAATGGAAGCTTCTAACACTGCCAACTTGAATAATTTAAAATTAATCGGCATTAAACTGCAAGATTTTTAATTTTTTACTTTTATACACTAAACACTTCAAATTAATTTTTGTTATATGGAAAAATTAAAATTGTAACGTTTAAAGTTTAATTTTAGCGCTCTGAAATTTTAACGATCCAAGGCTTTCTATTTCTAACAATATAGTTTCCAATTGTTCAGTTTTGAATATTTGATTTATAATAGCTAATATTAAATAAACAGTCAAATGTTGCTAAATATTAAAAAATTGTTCTTTTTTTTAAATTAAAAACTTTCAAATTCAGTGGGTTAAAAATGGAATATTTTAGACTGGAGCAATATTTGAATACAATTATTGTTCAATTTGTCAAAATATTTTAATTTCTAATCCTTCAAGCCCTCAAACTGCACTTTAAGTTCTGCAAAATTGAAAGCGTGCATTTGAAATCGAAGACCTAAAGTGGAGAATGTTTAAATTCAAATATTTTGGAATTATACATTGTAAACTGAATTATTTCAGAGTTTAGAGTGTTAAAAATTGAACTGTACATTTAAAAAAAAGTTGAAATCGAACTTATTATTTTCCCGGTCATTTCCCTGTTTCCCGGCCCAGCGCACGGTGATCGTCTGAGGTCTTTAGGTTTGTCTTGACGACGAAAAATTCTGAGTAAACTATTCTATTATTTTTGACCCGTAGAATCCGAAAATGAAGGTTCCAAAATCGTAGCTGCTCCCCCTTCCATGATGTAGTCGAAAAATGTGATTTTTAATTCAAACTGGTGCATTCAAATGGGAAAATAAAGTACACTATGTAATTCTGTCACAAATAGTAAACATTTGTATTAAAATTGTATAATTGAGTGTTTTTATGAATTAAACGAGGAGAGTTCTACAGCAGCATTTTTCAGTATTTGTGGTTAAGAAGAATCACTGATCAAATTTATTTTTCTCCCAAAATCGTAAAAATTCTCTGTGTGCCGATTCTCCAGCTTGTTCTGATCATAGTCCTGAATCCTTCTAAATGTTCGAAAAATGTCAAGCAATCTTTGAGATGCTCAAATAAAATATGTAGTTCCAATGTTATCGAGATATCTCTTGCCATTACTGCCTTTGCTAATTCTTTAAGCAAATTTTCTAGGTGATTAATATTGTCAATTGTTCTTGTAGAAAAGCGGAAATCAACTATTTTGTCAATCGCCTTAAATGCACTTACGTAACGCATCAAAACAAACTGACCTAGATCTTTATAAATATTAGGATCCAGTAATTCATCGGGTTCTTTCAGCAATTTCCTGCATGCATTTCCCTAGATATTTCACCATGATAATTTTTGAATACTACTTTCAGTTTCATAGGCCAGTGTAGTGCTCTTTCTCGACCAAGTAACGGTACTATAGACCGTCCCAAAAAAAGGTGATTGAAAAACCCTTGTAGAATATGCAGCTCGGGTATGATGCATTTTTCTAGTACACATATATTATCTTTCTCTAAAAACAGTGGCTCATTTATTGTACTGTGACAATCTTTTAAGAATTTAGTTTAACGACCTAAAGAAAAATACTTCTGATTATCTTTTTTCAAATCTTCATATGTTTTCAATTCATAATGTTTGTCTCTATCAGTATCATAAATTGCTTCTTTATTGTCTCTCATGTCTGATAAACTAATAAAACAGTAAGGACACAGGAATGTCGCTTTCGCTGTTTTTGGCCATTTAGCATTAACAAAACTTTGAAATATGACGTAAATTTAAATGAAATATTATTAATTTTTATGAAATTGAAGAGAATTTTGATATTTGCATATGATTCTTTTATCTCTGGCTCAATACAAACTATTATTAATTTGTTACACTAGTCCAGTTATTTGTGGTGTTTGTTTCGTTATAAATTACTTTTTTTCTTTTTTCCAATGGAGGATATGTTGATACATCAGTTATCACAGACATGCAAATTTTAAAATAAGCCTTGCCCCACCATCAGCCATAATTTTAAAACGGTAATCTCCGGTAATGTTTCGCTTTTCTACTACATGATTGATTAATTCTTCAGTATTTGCAAAAACAGCAGAAAACCTCTTTTTATCATTATCGTGTCCGGTCTCAAATTCTAAAATCTCGCTTTGATACATATATTTCAACAACTTCGATCGCATCATTATCATTATCAAAGAAAGTTTATAATATAGCAGTTTATAAAATAGTTTATAATATAGAAAAAAGATAGTCAGACAGATAGTTTATAATGCTTGTCCGTTGGCAATCATGTACATTTATCTAGTTTCCAAACAATATTCATTGAATATCTTATAAGTAAACTTAATTTTCCCATTTTAATGCATCATTTTTAATAAAAATAATAAAAAATAACATTTTTCGACTATATCTTGAAAAGGGGAGCAGCTACGATTTTAGGACCTTAATTTTAAGATTCTACGGGTCAAAAACAATAGAATAGCCTACTCACAATTTTTCGTCAGTCAAGCCAAACCTAAAGACCTCTCAGATGATCACCGTGAGCGGCCACCCTGGTTCCCGTACACTCTGAGCTATCCAGTACTACCTTCCCATTTTTAATAACAATAAGTTGGTATATCAATAGTATATTTCGATATGAGAGCGCCTGCCCGTGAGGCTTCGTGTATCGAATAATATTTTTCATTACAAATTACAATGTAAGACCTTAGATTGCCTAACGCTTACGACACAAGATGTCATTAGTAGTAAAAGTGCGAAGCAAAATGTTTTGATAACCATGCAGAGCATTTTGCTCACTGGCGAAAGCATTTTGCTCACCCATGTTGAGGATTTTGCTCATTGGCTTCGCGCACGATGCGAAATCGACCATTTTCAATGTCGGTAAACGGTGGCCAAACGAGGGTTTTGCATGTACGTGTAAAAAAAAAGCTTTTTTTCATGAATTTTCAACAACAGCAGCAAAAAATTTTAAATCATTTTTTGGAAGTAGAATACTTGGAAGCAAAGTGATAAATTTATTTTTATGTGGATATTGGGTGGCATAAATGAGAGAAATATCGACAAGAGAACCATTTTTTTACTCGGGCGTGGGATTCCCCTCATGCCATTTCATTTTAAGCCGTCAGCAATTTGGAGCACTATCGGCAATCGCACTACTATTCCGGTGCTTTTGCAGGCCTCAGGGACCAAAGGGGCATTTCTTATTAAAGCCCTTTACCCCAACTTTTGGTAACGCGCACTTAATCGCCTTATCTGACGCAGCTCTTTTTTCTAGATTTGATCTATTCGCTGAAAGTGCATTTGCCATAGTCGTGGAACTTTTTCTAGTACGAAACGAAATACTCTGCTCTCCCAGAACTCGTGGGTGAAATAGAGTTTGGAAAAAATGAGCATGTGCGCGTGGAAAAGGAATATTAGATTTACGACTGTCGTTATCCGTTCTGTTGGAAAAATCAGATGAAAGTCGAGAGAATTTCAAGTCGACAGCGAAAAATGGAGCAGATGAAAACATTGTCAAAAATATGTATAGGTTTTCGTAAAAGGGGCAAAAAAACTCAATTTAGTCCCTGTTATCGGCATAGTTTGAAATTTCGGAGAAAAAACTAATATCATAGTAACAGTGGAAAAAGGATACTGTAATACATTAAGGTGGCCCTTACTTATATTGCGAAAGAAAAATTTTTTAATCTTTTTGTTCTCATCCCCTGATTTTGTTCGAGTGCCTGAAATAATTATCTCAAAATTTAAGAGAAATTGTTTAATGTTAATCTGTGTTCTACCTAAACACCATGAAGTATACTAATTTCCGCCCACCAAATTCCCGGTTATTTCCCGGTTGTAAATCTCAAATCTCCTATTACTAAAGGCACGAATAAAATTTATTAATATTATTAATAATACACTCAACTCTCGAGATAAGCACGGTTTCGGGCATTGACTTCAGCATATATGCCTCCGAGAAATCGAAACGTAAACAGTCAGTGGCGTGTGAACCATTTCCTAATATTACAGTTTAATTAGAATTTCGTGTGGTTATCACATAGTTATTGTGAAATTCAGTTAGTATTAAAATAAATAATTTTCATAATGGTTCCTTGCAATAACCCTTTAATAATTGATCTATAATTATTCGCTAATACCAAAGAAATTAATAACTATATCTAAATTTTTTGTTCAAGATCTTCAAAAATCTACATTTTCTTTTCAAATTTTTTTTAATCTTTCCAAGTTTTAAATTATTTTTGAGCCTAATCAAAACTTCTGAATATCTCTTAAACTTAATCGAATGTTTTCTAAAAATTAAGAATTCATTTGAAATGTTATGAACTCTTTTCAAATTTTCTCTCAGAATTAATTTTTCAAACAAAAAAATAAATTTTAAATTTTTTTATTTAATTAAAAAAAATTTTTGAAATTTTAAATTACATTTGAAAAAGAAAAATTTCAATAAAATAGTTTAATCAACCAAACAAAATTTATTTTTCAACAAAAAAGGATTTAATTTTTACCAAAAGAGACCAATCTTCTGAAAAATTGTTTAATTGTAACCCAAAAATATTAATTTTCAAACACAAAGTTCATTTTAAATCAAATAGTTGAATTTTCAAACAAATAAGTGAATTTTCTATTCAGAAGATTAATTTTTTGCCATAAATACGAATTTTTGACGAAATAGTTACATTTTTAACCAAAAAGATGAATTCCCAAATAAAATGATGAATCATGAACCATAAAAATGAATGCTCAACAAAGCAGAGCAACTTTGAAACAATTAGTTGAATTTTTAACCAAAAAACATAAATGTTTAACAAAGAAATGTAATATTCTATGTTTAATCTTTCATTATTACAGTTTAATTACAGTTACATGTGTTTATAACATAGTTATTGTAGAATTTACTTAGCATTAAAATAAATCATTTTTATAATGGTTCCTTGTTATAAATCTTTAATAATTAATCAATAATTAATCGCTAATACTAAAGAAATGAATAACTATATCAAAATTTTTTGATCAAAATCTCCAAAAATGTACATTTGGTTAAAATTTTTTTGAAATCTTCACAAGTTTTTAATTATTCTCTAATCTTTTAAAAACTTCTAAATATATGTTACACTTAATCGAATTGCTTTAAATTTTTGGTTGTAATCTCGCAAAATTGAATAATTTTGCTATAAAATCATTTCCGAAATTTTAGGAATTTATTTGAAATGTTAGGAACTCTTTTCAAATTTTCTCTTAGAATTTATTTTTCAAAATAAAAAATCATTTGAAATTATTCCATTAATCGTAAGAAAACTGTGAAATTTTTGCAAAATTTAAAGTACTTTAAAAAAAAATAAAAATTTGAACGAAAAAGGATTAAATGTTTACCAAAAGAGGCAAATTTTACACAAAATAGTTTAATTGTAACCCGAAAATATTAATTTTCAAACAAAAAGTTCAGTTTAACCCAAATAGTTGAATTTTTAATCAAATAGGTGAATTTTGTACCAAGAAGAATTATTTTCTACCAAAAAAAAAACGAATTTTTAACGAAATGGTTACATATTCAACCAAAGAGATGAATTTCCAAATATAATGAATCATCAACCAAAAAAATGGATTTTCAACCAAGTAGGCCAACTTTGAACCAAGTAGATGAATTTTCAAGCAAAAAACATGAATTCTCAACAAAAAATGTAATAGTTGATGATTTATTTTAAAAAGACTTTAATTTCAAATAAAAAAAGTTGAATTCGTCCGAATAATACAACAATGTATGCGAGATCTCGCGACTTAAACTTTTGAAGAAAAAGATAAATATTCAAATTTATATATTTTGTTATCAAGATTATTAAAAAATATAATATTTTCAAAAAACTTTAAATATGATTCCTGATTCGAATTTGTATTCCCGGTTAATTCCCGAGGTTTTCTGGCCTCATTTTGATATCCGGCTATTTCCCGGGTTTCCCGGTTAGTAGATATCCTGATATGGTACTAACGTAACTTATAATACAGAATCCTGTTCAAAATACTTCAGGAAGTATTGGCTATGGTTTAGAATATTATAATATTTCAAGACTCTCTTCTGGGGCTCCAAAAACTCCCCCATATGTACTAATTGAGAGTACTACGTAATATAAAGGTTAATGATCAGATGAAAAACATCTGTTTGCAAAAATAATCATGACTGATAAGTTTTTCATTTTCTCTCATGTTAACAATGTTATTTTTTCAATAATTTCTTAACTGTTCATACAATAAGTATATGTTTAAGTTACTTTAAATACATCACAGAAAAAAACAAAAGATAAAGGTTAGATCGAATCCGGGTGAAAGATTCGCTGCAAAAAGAATTAATTTTGCTAGTTAAACTTCATACGAAGTGCAAACAATTTCGTGATTTAAACCTTGCCTAGGTTATCTTTCGCCAGCTTTCGCCTCTATTTTTATTTGAAAAGTTGGGAGAGTTACGATGCCAGCGCTATCTAGCTCATTACAGAAAAAAACCCAGCAAAAACGTTTTCCATTAGCCTGTTTTCAACAAATTTGGATGCTCTTACGTGAATTAAAAAAAAATCAACCAAATCGTTGAATTTTAAACAAAAAAAGATCTATTTTAACCACAATGAAATCGTTAAACTTTCCGTTAACTTAACTTTCAACCAAATAATTGAATTTTATAACAAAAAAGAAAAAAATTCAGTCAAACAATTATTTCTCAAACAAAACAAAAAAACGATTTTTTAACACAACAATTAAATTTCCCACCAAAAATATGAATCCTCAACCAACAAAAATTTTTAACAAAGTTCTTCAGCTTTCAACCAAGTAGTTGCATTTTCATCCAAAAATATATTAATTTAAAATGAAAAACGGTTAAATTCAACCAAAAAAAGACAAATCTTCAACTAAACAGAGGTCTTTTCATCCAAAAAGATTAATGTTCTACCAACAACAACAACAAAAAATCCAACTAAATAGATAAATTTTCAACTAAAAAAAGAATAATTTTGAAACATAATGGAATACAGTAGGACCTGTCGAATCGGGACTCGTCGCATCGAAATCCTCGGAGGGCTGTAGTCCCCACTCTTAAACCTCTCCTCTAGCCATTATAGGTAGGCGCATGCGCACAGAGTCACTGCAGACGCCACCGGATGGACGTCAGTGCTGTAGGTACAAAAATGTAACGGCCTGTAACGGCCGGTCAAAGATTAAAGCCCTGAACATTAAAGATACGTGACTGCCAGGAGGTGTAGCTAAGATTTGTTTCTGCGACCTGCCTGATCGAAGGTGGAGCCCCGGTCCGTCCCGATCCGACGAGTTCTACTGTAGTTAAATTTTCAGTAATAAAAATTGAATTTCTACACAAAAAAGGCATTTTTAACCTAATATTTAAATTTTCAACCAAAAAGATGAATCTTAGAAAAAAAAATTGTACAAATTAAGTCAATTTTTAACCTACAGTTGCTTTTTTAATAAATAGACTAAATTTTTAACAAAGGAGATACAAATTATTAATTGACTAAATTAATATACACATGCCTTTAAAATTCGTAAATATTTCCATATATCTATGAGCAATGTTTAGGTGATTTCAATATTTTAAATCGTTTCCAAAGTGCAAAAATTATTTTAATAATTTAAAAAGAGAAGCACGTCCAATTAAACATGTCCAATTAAAGTACGATTTAAACCAGCATTTGTACTCTTAACACTGATAAACGAAATCACAGCCTAAAGAAAGCATCATGATTTATACATTTTTATAGAAAAGTTTTTTAAAAATAATTTGCAATTGTTTTAATAATGAAAACATGTTTAGCAAACTAAGGGGAACAGTAATAAACGAAAAAAGACCTAAAAATATCCAAATTTGTTGAAAAACTGATAAAGAAATACGTTTTTTCTATTTTTTTATATGATCTATGTATTTAAACATACAAATATTGTTTAAACAGTTTAAAAATTATTTAAAAGAATAATAACATTGTTCACATTTATCATAAAACTCATAACACCTATAATATATACATATTTTGTGCCATCTACAAGAAATCAATTGTTTAAACCATTTTCCATTATTTAAACAATTAAAAATTAGTTAGAAAATAAATGGAAATCAAACAATTATCAATTCATGATCATTTTTGCAAAAAGTATTTGTTTAATGTTATCCTTAACCGTAGTATTAGGTATGAAACTCTCAATTAGCACTTATTGGGGATTATTTGGGGCCCCATAAGAGGGTCTTGAAATTTTATAACATTTGAAACTGTAACCGATTCTCATTCCCTGAAGTATTCTGAATAGAAAAGTGTACTATAAGTTACTTTAGTACCATATATTAGGGTTTAAATCAGACATTAAGAAGAAGTTGCCTTTTTTCTAACGACTGATTTCATCTCGAATTTCATATGAAATCAGGCAGTATGACCCTGGTGATGTCATGGGATTGTTTAGGACTGAAATATTTTGTTTTCCAAAGAAAAATATGAGACACATATTTTTTCACTAAAAGATTTTTTCATGAATTTAGGACTACTTGAATATTTAGAAAAAGAGGTCCTTTGATTTTGTTCATGATTTTTGTTTAGATTCATAGTAATATGGGGGACATGATGACATGACTTTGCCGAAAAAGAAGTATCTCGAATGTTGAAAAAAAAACCGAAAAAAAAATTTCTGTGCTAGAACATTTTGAATGTTGAAATTACTGGAAAAAATAAAACTGCCGAAAATCTTTAGTATCGAAATTGAAATATTCCGATATTAAAAGTTAATGACACTCTAAAAAATCAGAAATTTCAAATTTCCGAAACTTTGAAACCAGAATTTTTCAATTCCATGTTCAACTGTTTAATCAATGATAAACTTCAGAGTCTTTTGGACACGGGTTACTAACCGATTTCGCTCTAGAGATCATTTTTGTAGGCACTCGAACAAAACTAGGGGTTGAGAACAAAAAATATGAATTTGAAAAATAAGGGCTACCCTAATAATGCATTGACCTCTGACTGTAAAATGTATTAAGTAATATTCCCACATTAAAGAAATAAAAAAATTGTGCATAAGAAATTGTTTTATAAATACTAAAATTAGTTTTAAAATGTATTCTAGCATATATGATATTGTTCAAATATTTTTTAATGTATTTGCAGTATACAGATGAAAGAAAGCATGTAAGCTTTAGGTGCTTTACTAGGTATCGTCGTATTCTTTTAGAAATGTCAGAAGAAAATGCCGTTATTGTGGAAAGAAATCCGTCTCGTATTTCTCTTGTTTAGCTTGTCTAGCTCTGTCAGTGGAGTTATCAAAGAAGAGTCGTTGGATGCAGTAATATCCGCCCTACTGAACTACAAAGTGACTTACGAATCCAGTAAATGCACTGTAGATAAAAGAAATGTCGACATTTTCTAAAAAAAATCTACTTCCAAGTAATTCTCTCTTCTCATGGTATATTATCCAGTGCAGCGTAAACCATTGTTTGTCAAAAGAAAGAGAGAGCCTTTTAGAAATAAATTTGCGGATTTGGTTAGTTGATGAATCAATTATATTTTTTAAACAAACGACCTACTCAACTTGTTACACTTGAAACTCTTCGAGACTTGGTGCCACAATTTCAAAGTTTACGAACTTCATTTTGAACATTTCTGGGAGTCTTAAAGCCCCTCAACTTAAAAAAAAATCGAATCCCAAACATAACCAAGATCTATACTTCGATTTAAAAGCGTACTATTGATTTTTATGTTTCAATTTAGTACAAAAGTTCGAATCTCAATAATTAAAATTTTTGAAATGCCAACCCCTTTTTTAAATTTCATTACTGTTCATGTAACTTTTTTATGAAAAAGCTTATATCAACTGCTTCATACAATATGGAATGAAGTTCGGATGAGTTTGTACACAGAATCAGGTTATGTTGTTCTGCATATGGAATAAAATCTATTTTTTTGACAGCTTAATTTTTCGCAATAAAATAAAAAATCATACAGCTCTGCAGCACGTAATAAAATATGAACTAATTCTACAAAATAATAAATATTGCAGATTATTCCATGAAATTTTATTACGCGCTGAAGAACGGCCGGCTTTTGTTTATTTTATCACCAAACTCAAAAAGTGAAAATATATGAAAATGGATTTATCAATTGATCCCATAGGGGTCGCGAAAAAATAACGTATGGTTATTCTTCAAATTTTGAACCCTTTCACCCCTACCATACGCAATTTTTGCCGTCTTAATTTTTTTCGTGAATTTAGCCATTATTTTTTCTTATGAATTAAAAAAGTAGTTCAACTTCCAATGAAGTAGTTACATTTTTAACAAAACAAGCTGAATCCTGAACAAAAAATTTAATAATTGTTATTTCAACCAAGAAAAGATTTCGACTTTAAACAAAAAACAGTTAAATTGAATAATAAATACGAATTTTCAACCAAATACTTGAATCCTCAACAAACACAGATTCATTTTCAAACCAAGAGTTGCTTTTTTAACTAAAGAAGAGGACATTTCCACCAAAACAGATGAATTTACATATTTAATTTTCAACAAGAGTTACTATTTCAATAAACAAAGATTTTTCAGGCAAAAAAGAAAACAATTTCATTCAAAATGTTAAATTTTGAAGCAAAAAAGACGATCTTTCTACAAAAAAGTTGAATTTTCAACCAAATATTCAAATTTTCACCCAAAAAGGTGACTTATCAAGAAAAAATGTAGTAGTTGACATTTCAACCA
>CAKNWT010221498.1:0-10392 GCA_932066315.1 Andricus coriarius
CGTAATATACTAGAAACGTTTGGTATTGCACGAATCATTTCAAATATGGCAGAATTTGAAGAACTTCAAATATAGATGTAAATATGATCATTTATGAAGCACTATCTAACGTTACTTTTTAAATATTTGCCTAAGAACTATACTGTTTAGAATGGAAGCAAAGTCTAGAGCTTAATGTCTCAGTTTCATTCATTTTTAAAGGATCTTTAGGAGTATAATTTTTAATAAAGTAATTCTTGATTAAGCCTTTTTGTGTAGTTTTGTTACACAAGATGACCTTGTTACATGAATACATAGCTTTTTGACTGTAAAAATGAAAAAATATGCAAGAACGCATATTATATTTAATATAAAGTGTACAGCTATTCATATTTCAATGTATATTAGATTCTAACTACCGTGTATGCAAATGACTTCACATACATTTATATTAAATTTAATATAGATTTTTCTAACAGTACAGGCACGTTGTAATTTAAGCTTCTCTTCAAATTTGATTTATTATTTTCTTCACACACAAAAATCTTCTGTTTTAGGATATGTGCATCAACTTTCTTTGTACACTTCTTAATTTGATCTAAAATTGACAGAAACCACACCTTAATTTTACGAGACAAACTTAGGGAATAAACAAACAATGCAGTGGATGGGTCTAACTTTGGTGGAACCAAAACTTGCGGGAGCAGTTAAACGAAGACCCGCTTGAAATAATGGCCAGTTATCGGTTTCTGTATAGGCGGTGTGTACAAAGTACAGCAAGGACATTGCGTCCATCTCGCGAAACTATGAAAATCGAACGAGGGGAATACGCGGGTTGGTGCTCTGCCACCAAGAGGAATCTATTGATAAATTCAGTGGCCGCTGGTAACAATGCGGCAACAATGTCAATTATGCGCCCGCCGATCGCCGGCTCGTAATTAATCGGGTGCGCGCGCGACTTTATGTCGTAATTAATTGGCCGGCCACATATCCACTCCGTGATCCTGCCACAGTATACCCATCGACCCTCGGTACTCGTAATTTAAACTGCGATAGAATTGACAGACAAAACGAATTCGTTAATTAAATAAAACCCACCTCTAAATGCTTCATTCAACATTATAACCATTTACAGGACGCTAATTAATAGTTTTACGCTTCTGTCAATATTTTTTCTATCGGGACTTTTTAGTTTCGTTTAATTGTTAAAAATGTATGTTCAGAGTGAAGTAAGGTCTGAGGGAATGATAGAGAGAAATGCAAATTATTTCCGAATGTAAAATAAATAATAAACTTGTCAAAAAAGTAGCAGTCATAGAAAAAAATAATTTTTTTAAAATAAAAAGACCGACGGTGTTATAGCTGTTAAAATATTTTAAAGGCGATCCAATGAGTATACTATCTATATGGTATACTGTAGCCACAGTGGCCAAACTTTTGAAATTCGATTGGCTGTAATCACCCTAGTTTTGTAAAGATTCTAACCAGCTTATATTATTATTTTGTATTCTATTGTTGTGAATGAGTAATTTGAAGTAGGGGAACTCAGTAAGAGGTGGATACGAGTACGAACTGAACATGGTAAAAAGTGACTGAATTTGAAATCGAAAGGTCTGTAGTATTTTTTTAAGAGTAGCAGTATTAAAAACAAATTTTATAATTAGCCTTCTGACCGCTTACTTGCTTTTTCAAAATTAAAAACTGGAAATATCTGTTTTTGAAATGGCAATGAAAATTTTGCCGGCTGACAGATTGTCATTTTTTAAGGGAATAGATTGCTTTCACCATTCATTTACTGGTTCCTTCGATTCTTCAAACTCTTAATTGGTTTCAAAAATTTCGGATGATTAATTATCTTAGTTTTTATCGAAAATATATTTTACGTGTTTTTTTTTTTAAGAATTATTATTCGGTACGAGGTGATTAAATCGTTAAACAGTTAGGCTTCGGTATCAACTTTGAAATAAATACGCAAGTTAATGCGTTTTATCAACATGAACAAATGTAATTATTCGCAGTTTTGTGACTATGAATGTTGTTAGCAATGACTGGTTTAATTGCAGGTTAAATGCGACACAATTTTATCGTAAAATTTTGATAATATATTAAAAAATAATCACTGTATGAATAAAAAAATGTTTTTGAATAACAGTTTTGGAATATTGTTTCATGAATTCATACACAATGTCCTTCGACAACTAGACGAAAAAGTTTAAAATGTGAATATTCACTTCGTACCAGAAGAGTAGCATCTGAATAAAATTGCAACGCATTAAAAAGTATAAAAAATATGATAAGTGGCTGGTATAATTCATGTGATGCATTGCTATCTTTTAAATAAATGTTTCAGCTTTAAGTTGGTATATTATACTTTCTCCACTTGTTCTTCATTTATCCATTTTATGACTTCAAAAAATTTTCTATCCACCTCATACTAGTTTCCCCTATGTTGATTTTGAAAAAGGTGTTTAAATTTTTGGGTCAAGTGATGAATTTGAAGATTCTAGGTGTACGGTTGAGAGTATATATATATATATATATATATATATATCGTACAGCAGAGTGTGCGTGTGGGCGCGTAATATATTCTTGAAATAGACAATGTGGCGAGCACGTGGGGCTATAGAAGCCAAGTCGACCGGTGGGCCCCATAATGAAGCGTTGACGCGGGCATAAAACGAGCGCCGTCGAGACAATGGAGTGATTGAACGTGCTAACGCCAAAGGGTTGCCCGCGTCAACCCCGGGGTGAAAATGTCAGTGCTCAAATATCAGAGCTCTAGCGACCTTCCTACGTCCTTCCACTGAGCCTAAATTGAAAAACCTTCTCTATTTTAACACCAAAAAAATCTACAAAAATCCAAAAGACTACTTTCATTGCTGGTTTTTACTTTTTCTGTTAATTTATTACTGTTATCGATTTTACATAATGTCTCATTTATTTAGTTGTCTGTAGTGTTAATAATTTTAACGGAGGAAACAAGCAGCTTTATATATTAAACATACTAGTAGTAAAAAAAATTGAACCAAAAAAATATCACCGGAGGCGGATGATCGTTCGAGATCCCAGCGTTGACTTTAAAGCCACTCTCGACACTTCCGGCGGCTATCAAAGCGACGTCGGCGGCGCGGAATTATAATTTTTGAGGGGATGTTTTGCTGGGAAAGGGTTCTGAGGGAAGTCGAGCTTTTCTTGCTGCGAGTAAGCAACGTTCTCGTCGCATATTTTATCCGCAAGGAAGTTTCCCGGCGCGACAGATTGCTTCCTCGGGAGAGAACTAACACGATTTTCGGCTACCGAGATCCACGTTTCTTTGTTCTCGCAGATTGGGTTAAGTGGAGGCTCGCATAAAATCGTTATCTTGCACTTATTTCCTTTCACAGAGTTTTTTCCACCTAAAAAGCTCACCGCGGAATTTATTCCTTAACCAAACTTGATGATTTTTAAAGATGACAATAGCGATTTGTTTGACCAGATCTGTTTTTTCTAAACAAATTGTTAATTTGTTTCTTCATTGACATGGACAAAGCAAAATCACTTTACTAATTGCCCCAAAAATAAAAAGACATCACCCCAGGAAGTACCAGTAAAGGTGAGAATCGAGTCGCTGCTTCTGTCCGACTCGCTCGAGGGATTTCGATAACGAGCTCGCGAATGCATCCATCCATCCAGGCATCAGAGCATCTCGGCGGGGCCTCGAAGTATATAACCCTCGATTACACATTTACAGGAACAAGGTAGTAGAAATACCCACAAAGGTGGCTTTTACATAGCAGAGAGCTATATAGCACGTGAGTCTTCTCGTGAGATCCTTTCAGTAACCTTCCATCGGCTGCTGTCTGAGAGGTGTGGTGAGGTGAGGTGAGGTTGGAGGTATGTTTCGAGCTGCCCAGTAGATCGCATGAAGTTTAGGATACCCGCGGTGAACGTTAATGGAGCTGTCCGTAGCCAAAGGCGTGCATGCAATATAGAGGGTAGGTGCGAATCGAATAGCATCCTGAATGCGAAACGCAGAAGAGCCACTCTTGACGAAATTCGAGGAGGGGGGCATCGCTTATCTCCGTCAGGGTTCAGCGGATCTTGACCTTAACGCGTGGACGTGAAATATATTGTACAGTCGGGGAAGCGATATTCGCAGCAGCCGACGAAACTGCTTGTATGGAACGCGCTTTATCCGAATTCTAATTAAAACGTCCAGCAACCCCTTTGCCAGACACAGGTGAGCCAATATGTACGAAGGAACGTTGCTGTATCGTGTTTTCGTATAATAAATCTGTGTTGAATATTTAGCGAGTCGCGCTCGTGCGATTTTACATATTTAATTTCCCACGCGCGCGAGCAAGCGACCAAAAGCTGTTGACTTTACGCACCATGATCCTCTTATGACAAAGACAAACTCATATGGAAAAAGAGAGAATCAGAGAAAACAAAAACTTTAAAAAAGTTATTTTTTAATTTCGACCAGAAGTTTTTCTTTTAGTTTTTTCTTGGGGTAAAATATAAGTTTAAGTTCATGAAAATTATCTGACGATCTATTTTATACACATTCTTTGTGCAGAAATTAAAGGAACGAAAGCGCTAGTTAAAAATTCCACTCATTCTCCTGACAATAAAACGTGAACTTGCACGTAATATGTATGCCATAAATTTATCATTTATACATGACAATTTCTCGCGATTATACATTTCAGCTAAATATTCTAATGGAATGTAATTACATTTCGAAATTGTCACTTAAACTGCGAAGCGTCCTTCCACTAAGTTGTCCCAACACTATACCTATTTATTCTGATATTCTCTCTACCAACTGATTAACTGATAATAAAATTTAGGAAGAGTGATAAAATGAATATCAATTATATAAGAGAGTGACTCGATTAATTTCCATGAATGATCATGTCCCAAACCAATAAGCAAATCCTATGGGTTCGTTTCTGTTTTAAGATATATATTTTTATAAGCAATTAGAATCAATTGTATGACAGAATAAATGTAAAAGTACAAATCCTTATATTTAAGCTATTTTCAACAAATTAATTTTGAAAATGCAAAAATCAAATAGAAAAGGATAAAAGTAAAAGAAGTAGATATGTGTTCGTGACTAGAAGAATTCACAATTTGTCTGTACATCTTCGACCATAAAGGCGATATTACACCATAGTATATTTATTATATATGAGACGTGACGCGATGCCAAGTAATGGTTAGAAAACCAGTTTCTACCACGAGAGCTGTTGCACTGTAGCGTTCTATCTGGATGGTAGTCATAATCCTGTAGGGTTCTTGGCCATAATGAGAAACAATATTTCCCGGTGTTTCGTTTGTGAGGAGATCGCTACCTTTGACTTCCCCTTGACGTTCAGCGAGTGAAGATGAAACGACCATGATTTCGGTATTTTGTATGTTGCGAGCATTCTGCCTCTGATCCTACCAGTTAATTTACGTACCGGATTCTGAAGGGTGGATAGATTATACTCCATTACTAATTTTTTGTTTAATAATCCTCTCTTTTGTTCTAATTCAGCCATCTTTTTTAGTTTTGTATAAGTATCTTATTTTATAAGCGAAATTTGCAAGGGGTTGACCACTACTTATTTCAAGTGTACATCGGGTTCTGAATTCTTTTGAATTCGTTCAAATTAATTGGAATTCTTCGGAATTTACTTTAATTCAACTGAATGTTAGTTACAAACACGCGCGCTACGTATGCGATTATTGTTTTTTTTTTGCCTCACTGAATTTCTAAATTGAACTATAAAATTAATATTAATACAAAATTTGTGTACTTCATAGTATCTCCATTCAATATGAGTCCTGCTGGCAGCGACCTGTATGAGACTAAAGGCGTTGTTTAAGCATTTGGGTGGATCGAAAAAAACGAAAATTATGAATTGAAAATGCTTTCGCACTAAAAAGTTTACTTTTGGGTCCATTATAACGTGTATAAAATTTGAAATGAATCGATTATATCGATTATATCTTTTTTTTTTCATTTTCAAGTCATCATAAAAAACTAAATTTCTCCCATATAAACTCAAATAAAAAATCTGAAAAAATGGTAAAATTTAAGCATATTATGCAGATTAAGAAACAAAAATAACATTCACGATTTTTCCAAAACTCTGCGATTAAAACATTTTTTTATTCTATTTCGACTCTGCCAAACCTCAAGACAATAATCGGTCCATTTCAAATTTTATACACGCTATAAGGGACTCAACAAGAAACTTTTCAGTGCTACGGTGTTTTCAATTGATAAAATTTTTTTTCATCCACCCTAATAAGCCTGAGGTATGTCTCATACAGTATACCTGGCGCTGTCAGCAGATAGACTCATTTTCAACGGAGGCATTGATATGGGCCTATGGAAATTTTTAGAGACTAATTTGAAGTTAATTTCTTTTTAACTCTTTTGATTCTTTTGAATTTATTTCAATTATTCTGAATTCAATTGCAGAGTTGGTGCGACACATTTTATATTTGTAACATATCGAGCAGGATTAAATTTAGAAATAATATATCTATTGCAGGCATTTCACCTAATAGTATCTAACCTCGAGCCGAGGTCTCGACTTTCGTGCACTTGAGAGTTCTCCATGTTATAATTACTAAAGCAATGCCGGAAGTCCGAGATCGCTGCACGCTCATACACATACGCGTTAAGTTTGCTAGTAGAGATCTGTCACGCATCGTTCACTAAGCCCTACGATAAAAAAGTGCACAAGCTAGAGAATTAAAGGTTCCTACTGAGAATCTTCCTTCGTGTCTCTAATTGCACAACTTAAATTGCAGCCTAATGTGGTGCATAAAAATAGGATATTTCGCCAATTTAAAAAATTGCAGGGGAACAAAGCCTGGTGAAACGACAAATAGCAGTATAAACACAGTGGCTGAAAAACTTTATTTTCAAAATTTCCCGATTTTTTCTTCGCCAATTTTCCACACCCCAAGGACCCGCATTTTAATCGTGTAACATTTTAACATCGATTCTTTTATATACGGAATAAAACGATTCCAGATTAGAATTAAAAAATTTCAAAATTATTTATTTATTTCAACGACAAAAAAATTACTTTTCTACAAAAAAATATGAATTTTCAACAAAACTGTTGAAGTTTCACAAATTAATTTAATTTTCACAAAACAGTTGAGTTTTCAACCAACAATGATAAATTTTCAACCGCATGGTCGAATTTTCAGAACAAGAAAAAAGAAGAAGAAAATTTAACCAAAAACAGTAACATTTACAACAGTTGACTTTTAAACTCGAAAAGTTAAATTTTCAACAAAAATATTAATTCTGAACGAAAAATGTAATTGTTGGTATTTCAACAAACAAAAAACGAATGTTCAAAACAATAGTTAAATTTCCACCTAAAGAGTTGAGTTTAAAAATAAATATTAATTTTTTACAAAATAGTTAAATTTTTAAACAAATACTTGAATTTTGAACCAACAAAGATGAATTCTAAAAAAATGCAAGAGTTGCATTTTTAACAAAAATAGGTGAAATTTCTACCAAGAGACGAATTTGAAATAAAAATAAAAGACGAATTTTTAACCCGGAAGATTAATTTCCTACCAAAACAGATAAATTTTCGAACAAATAGTTGCAATTTTAACCAAAAAAGATGAAATTTGAAACCAAGAAGATTAGTTTACTATCAAAAAGACGAATTTTATACTAAAAAAGAATAATTTCCCTCCTCAAATAGAAAAGTTACATTCACCCAAGTAGTAGAATTTTCAATAAAAAAGGTCAATTTTCAAAACAATATTTAAATTATCAAACAAATAGATGAATTTTCAAGTCACATAAAATTACGCATCTTCAACAGGAACTGTTAAATTAAAAAAAAGAACGTAATGTAAATAAAATTATGAATCTTTAACAACAACAAACCTAAATTTTTTAACAATGTGGTTTAACCTTCAACCAATTGATTCACTTTTCAACCAAAAAATATGAATTTTCAACGAATAACGTAATAGTAGATATTTCAACCAAAAAATATTTTTATTTTGAATAAAAAACAGTGGAATTCAGCCAAAAAGATGAATTTTCAATAAAATAATTGAATTTTCAACGAAGAAATATTTCACTTGAATTTTTAACATCAAAATATGAATTTGCAACAAAAAGTTAATTTTTTGGTAAAATATTTAAATCTTCAACCAAAAGAGACGATTTATCAACAAAATTGTTGAAATATTAACCCAAAATGATGACTAAATATCAAAATTGTTAAATCTCCAAGCAAATAATCAAATTTTTTACTAAAACTACAATCGTCAGAAGGAAGAAGCCGCAAAAAATAGAAACAGAGGAATATAAAAGCAAACCCAGGCAAAAAAAAGCAAGGCAAATTTTCAAAATTCCCTCATTTTTCCTTGACCAATTTTACATTTTCCCTAATCATTATTATTCAAAGACTAGAATCTTAATTTTGTAACATTTTTAACATAGAATCTTTTATAATCGGAATAAAAGATCATTTCAATTTTTAAATTATTATTTTTGACAGTTATTTAAAGTGCCTTTTATATAAAGACCCTGTCTTTTAAATGATTTTTTTCAAGATCCCTGACATTATTTTCTAATTTTGCCTGACCAATAGAATTTCCTAACTTTTCCCTCATTTCCAGGTTTACCTTGAACTACGGCCACCATGTATGAGTTATTCTTTGTCATAAATTCAGCCGTGTAAAACAAGAAAACCGGTAAATACATTTAGTATGAAATTTAAGGTATTAATATATTTACGACCGTGCAAACTCCCTCATTCATACCCTATATGATTTATAATGAAATGATGGCAATTAACGTTTTAATAAACAATTTCATTTCGTTCTCATCTGTGAAATTGAAGATACAGAATTGCGAAAGTATATTGTACATATATTTGTAAAGAGTAAATATTCTAAGAATAACTTTTGATATGGATTTTTAAAAGTGTAAAAATGCCACTGAAGATGTGATCTCCTATCGCTTGTTTGATTCAGAGAAAGTCAAGCGTACGTGGCACGTGTCATGCAAAGTGATAGAGCCAGATACAAGCACGCGTCAATCCACTACGATGCTCGATTCCCTCATGCAAATACCACAATGGAAACGCGAATCCGGACAGATAATGCATTTCCGTGGTCGATGACGAGCGGGGTAGTGATAACGGACTGCAGTCTTGTTACGACTGCGCAAGGGCTCGAGTTACGAGTTTATTATTGGCACAATTAAACGAACTGATTATGTGAGTCAGTATCAGTCGGATATACAATATCGTCTTTCTTTGTTACAACCCTCGAATGATTATTATTTCTTTGTTCTATGAATGAATGTATTCATTTGGAAATTCCCTTTCCTGATAGAAAGGGTAGAAAAAGATACATATATTTTCGAATGCTTGATGATAAGCGAAACCGGCTTTATAGACTTGCGGAAGAACATTCTCATACTTGGACTGCAGTTATACTACAATTTATAAGAAAAAAAAATCGCGACATTCGTCTCAGTTTTTTAAATACGAGTGTGACCAGGAAAGGAGAACTAGTTTCTAAATCAATTTTAAAAGATTATGCAGAATGCTAATAATAATGGAACACGTTTAAAAACTGTCTTGGAAGTGGTTTAATCCAGAGGAAATTCTTGAGAACTAAATCGAACGACAATTATGTTATTGCTAGACTCAATTCATAATCAAGATTCCATCGTTAGGGGGATGCTTGTCTGTATTTTGCAGCAGAGACCAGATTTGTTCAGTTAGTACATAAATTATTATGGCACTAAGATTGCCATGGATTTTTTTCAAAAGGGGTTCTATCTTGAACTTGAATCATTTTGCTATTTGAAATAAGTTAAAGTTTCCTTTTGAGTATCTACAAATTATCTTTAATGTAAATAAGATTATAGATATTATTGATACAGTTTGATAACGCTTTCAAGAAACTACCCGAGTCGAAATATAGGTCCTCCTTTTATCCTCCAAATTCTCTATTTTCGAGAACCTAGAAGGATCAAAAGAGGATTTATTTCAATATATTCCAAGTCCTATTTGAGTCCTCAAAATGTGCGCAAATTTCCACTTTTGCATGTTTTGAGGACCAAAAGAGGACTTGGTGAAATCCTCGTTACAACCTCGTAGGTCCTCCATTAAATTCTCCATATACTCTAATGCACGTGCGTCGTAGAGCGGGCGCTTTTTTGCCATAAAAAAATTTTCGATTGAAATGTTCTTAATAAATAGTCACTTCTCTACGTACACACAGGTAAAATAAGTCGAACTATTAGGTACAGTTTCAATCATAGAAAACAAAATCTGCCTCTCTATATATGTGAATTCTACATCCCAGTCGTGTCAAATTTCGTGCGTCAGCAAAAAAAAAACATTCTTGCTACAAACAGATTCTGGGGAAATC
>CAKNWT010221512.1:1278-11616 GCA_932066315.1 Andricus coriarius
GAATACAATTTTATCTAAAGAAGAAGAGAGTCTTGTGAAGTGGATTTGCATTTGTGCCAATCGAGGATTTCTTGTAACTTGCGAAATTATATTTCTTTTGTGGTTAAATTATACTTTGAAAAAAATGGCTTATCAACAAATGCATTTTTTTAAATAAAAAAGTTATTTATTTGAGAGATATTCAACATAAAATTGCTTATTTATGATTTATATGCTCGTAAATAAATAAAATTTAAATCCGCAGAAATAGGCACCTCAGTTTGCAATAATACGTACACGGTATTTTTTCAACCGCAGTAATAGGTACAATATGTTCTTTTGTCAATTTTTGACATTTTTAATACGTTATGATAGGTTCTTGTACTTGAAAATGTTTTTCAATGCACAAAATACATTATTCTTTAGGCTGAAACAGAAGAACCATATTATTTCAATGTAAAATAGGTGGAAAATTTAATTGAAGTGAGGTTAAACCATGACACCGCAGTAATTAAGACACTTACCATATTATTTTTTCAATCAAAAACTGCGCTCCAAAGTTCACTGTTCTTAAAAGCTGTCAAATTTACTTACTTTTTAGCAGTTTTTTAGGTCTCTAAGCTGCAAAAATTTTTTCAGGATATTCTTTTTTGGCTCATTAACGTAGAACATTTCCACCTTTCAAATAATCCGTCATTCATTGAGCTAGCATTTTTTCTTCACATACTTTTTCAACGTCAAAGCCAGAGGACTCGAATTTTCTCGCCGATAGTAGATCCTCTTAAGACGGCAATTACATACTTCTTAAGTTTTCCAGTAAACGTAGTCCTATTAAATTCCCATTAGATCCATTTAAAAGAATTTCTCGAAAAATAATTTCGCGTTTTAAGGTCTACTCATGTCCCGCTTAGCTCCTCTTAGAATTATGTCCCTATTAACTTCCTGTTAGGTCCCTTTAAAGAAATGTCCAAAACATATTGTCGGATTATAATTTCCACTTAGGTTCCCCATAGAACCCATTACAAATATTTCGCGAAATTAACTGCGCAACCAATATCCCCTTAGGAACATATTACAACACATTACGTTCCACGATTCCTCTTTAAATCCACTTAAAACTCGAATTGCAATCTTAGAGGCTTCTAAGAAGATCCTAACGATTCCTAACGGGGATTTTTACCAGGGGTTGTAACCGAAAAGAGATACTGCCAAATTCTGGACGTAGTTCTGTACTTTAGATATTGGATCTATAACTTAATTCGAGCGGTTTTTTTCTTTTAAATGTGAACGCTTATTTAAGAAAAACATGTACAATAGTATTGTTCAAAGTATTGCCCATCTGAAGCGTTTTGAAATGGCTGCTTGAGTGACTCCCAAAGATTCTGCGAGTTCTTCTTGTGTTTGGGTACATTCTTCATCGAGTAATTCTTCCAGTTCTTCGTCTTCAAACTTTTTTGGCGGCCCAAGACGTTCTTCATCTTCTAAGCCAAAATCATCACTTTTAAATCGTGCGAACCACTTTTGGCACGTTCGGTCCACCAAAATACGTCCATTCCACTAAAATACGATGACTTGCAGCAGCAGTTTTCTTCATATTAAAGTAATGAAGTAGAACTCCCCGCAAAAACACTTTTTCAGGCACAAAGTTCGACATATTTGAGTGAAAACAAATTATTGTTGTTTACGCTTCAAATGAATGGCATATACTGAAACATACGCACAATGACAGTAGCTTTCCAACGCATGTTCGATATATTGGAACGATGGAATAATAATGAAGTTACGCTATCTCTTAGAAAACCGCACGAATTAAGTTATAGATTGTATATAAAACAGTTGCGTATTCTCTCGCAGTAAGCCAGATTTCTTTTCCTGCATGGATCTAAAACAAAATTAAATTGTAACAGCGAATAGTTCAATTTTAGGTAAAAAAAAGCGGGGGGTTTCCGAAAAAACGGGATTTCATTTGTTATTAAAAACTGTTTATATTATATGGGTATCTCGCAAATATCCCGGTAAAAAGGCTTGCATTCAAAGGTATCAAAAACGTCAATACCTATGAATGTCGTGTCTGTCCTTTTTTTTCGAATCCCCCATTAGGCAGCAAAAATATTTAGATTCCAATCCCTTTAAAAGCCGATCGGAGCTGTCAAACGTAGCCTGAAATAAATCAAAAACACAATTTTCGTTCAACGCATTATAACTATTAAGAGGCGCTTCGTAAGCATAAAATTGGCAAAATCTATTAGGGTTATGCATAACAATACATCACCTTATCACAAAACTCTCGCATTATTCAAATGTGATCAATTAAAAACATATCAAATCATAAAAGCAATTTCAAAAAATTAGTTTTCATCACAGCTACCTATGTAGCAACCAATAATGACAACGTTAAATGACTAATACTTTGTTCTTAAATCATGTTAACCTCATTATTATTCAAAAAACAGTAACTAAGAACAGTGAAAAGTGCAAGACAAAAAGGATTAACAATTTTCTATTTCATGGTCGATTTGGGGTATCCGAAAGTATGCAGAAAAATGTTGTCGCCACTGGGTACAGAAAGGGATTCAGTTTAAGAGATAATTTCTACTGTTATAGGGATTCAAAATGCGAGGACAAAAACGGTATCGAAAAGGATTCAATAGTTGTCACTTCACCATTGAAGAGGATATTTTCGAATACTTTCTAGTGCAAGCCTTCTTACCGGGGTTGAACGAAAGTGTGCTCTAACAGTAGCGATATGTCTTTATCAAGTTTTCTACTTCTATTAATTTGGGTGCCTACACATTATTTTTTGCTAGGTTGAAAAACCTGTTGAATACTTGAGCAATTTCTACTGATAAAAATACATCAGAAAAAAATTCAAAAAGATCAAAGATTGAAAAATAAATAAACAACGTAATTGAAAAATGTTCATCTTTGAATTTTTTTAAATTTATTTCATCAGTAGCGATGGATTTTGATTCCTTACTCTCAACAATTTTTTTCTACTGTATTCTTTTCAGTACAGTTGTTTGAAATACTTTTTTATGTAAGGGGCCGGCCAAAAAATACATAATGCCTTAAGGGGCCCTTCTACGTAACGCTGTCAAGATATATATTTATTTATATAAATTTGCATTAAATACATACTATATTTGATAATCCATAAAGTTCGTTTTTTTCCGGAAAATAACAATAAAGATGACTTTCTTTCTTCTAGAGATCCTCAAGGGAGAGTTGACACATGGGGTACTTCAATTCTGATTGGTGCCGCTGTACCGGAACTACTTGAACTTTGATGAATTTTGATTGGCTTGAGTTGGCGCTATTTTCAAGTCACAATTTTGTTTGCAAAAGGATTTAATACAGAATAGAGACAACACTCAAACAAGAACATTATAAATGATTGGAAAGCTTAGTTATGAAGGTAAGGAATTAATAATATTTACTTTGAAATACATATACTTCGAAATTTTCAAAAACAAAAAAATTAACAAAAAATAACACTGTTCAAACTTTTCGCGCCCCGTAAAAATAGCAAGGTTCCGGTACAGCGGCGACCACTGGAGGGTCTTAAAATATCCAAACTATGATTTTGTTTATAGAAAATTGTTTAAATAAATAATAATTATAGTCAATTTGAAAAGTTTGATAGCTAAAAGTAATCGCAACGAAATTCGTGGTTGACTCCGTAACCAAATTGAGCCGAGACGTCTAAAAATATCCAAACTATGATTTGGTTTATGAAAATTCTTTAAATAATTAATAATTATAGTCAATTTGAAAATTCCCGTAGCGAAAAGTTCACGCGAAGACATCCTTTGCTGATTCCGTAACCAAATTGAGTCTATTCGTCTAAAAATATCTAAACTATGATTTTGTTTATGAAAATTGATTAAGTAATTAATAATTATAGTCAATTTGAAAAATCTCATAGCGAAAAGTTATCGTAAAGACATTCTTTGTCGATTCCGTAAGCAAATTGTGCAGATTTGTCTAAAAATATCCAAACTATGATTTTGTTTATGAAAATTGTTTAAGTAATTAATAATTATAGTCAATTTGAAAAGCTTCATAGGGAAAAGTAATCGCAGAGACATTCTTTGTCGATTCCGTAACCAAGTTTAGCCTATTCGTCTAAAAATATCCAAACTGTGATTTTGTTTAGGAAAATTGTTTAAATAATAATTAATAATTATAGTCAATTTGAAAAGTTTTATAGATAAAAGTAATCGCAACGACATTCTTGGTTGATTCCGTGACCAAATTGAGCAAGAAGATGTGACATGATCTGAGGAAAATATGATTTTTTTTCGCTTCAAAACGCCTTATATGTCAGTTTATGTATATAATTTGTTTAAAAAAGAAGCAAACATTAAGGCATGACGAAATTTTTTCAGGACGCATCATTGGCAATATAATTTCAGCAAGGTCAGAAAAAATATTTCTTTTTTTTTTTGAAAAACGCCTAGAACGTGCATTTGTTTATATAATTTATTTGTAAAATTACCAAATATTGATGGGTTGCAAAAGTTTTTCAAGAAAAATAATTGGCAATATAAATTCAGCAAGGTCAGAAGGAAAAGCGATTTCTTTTCGCCTAGAAACGCAAAAAATTTGCATTTTATTCTATAATTTGGTTATAAAATAAACAAATATTGGTGGGTGGCAAAACATTTGTCAGAAACCATTATTGGGAATATAATTGTAGCAAAGTCAGAAGAAAAAAGGTTTATTTTCGCTCAAAATCACACAAAATGTGCATTTGTTTAAATAATTTGTTTATAGAATGAACAAATATTGATGGGTTGCAAAAGTATTTCCAGAAAACATAATTGGCAATATAAATTGAGTAATTTCAGAAGAAAAACCGATATCTTTTCGCTTGAAAACGCCCAAGATTTGCGTTGGCTTATATAGTTTGTTTATAAAATTCACAAATATTGATGAGTGGCAAAATTTTTTCAAAAAACATCATTGGCAGTATAATTTCAGCAAGGTCAGCAGGCAAAACGATTTATTTTCACTTCAAATCGCCCAAGTAGTGAATTTGTTTATATAATTTGTTTATAAAATAAAGAAATAACATTTAATCCTAAATTTTAATGTCTATGTATCATCTAAACGATGAAAGGAACCTACCTTTCAATCCTTTTTAATCCGAGGGATACTACAAGATGTCCTCAAGACATTAAAACTTTAAGACATTAACATTTTTTTAATGCGTCCGGTACCACAATCCACAAACATCAATCCGAATCCACTTTTCCATAATTTTGCAGCGAGGCGCACCGTCGCAGGATTCCGATCGAATAAAATACGCCTATATCAAAAGGATTTTTGATGGTAGAAGGGACACTATCATCATAGAGTCGATACGGAATTATAAGCCACAGCACGTCAAGGCTTTCGATAAAGAAAGAGTAAACGAAGTCGACTCCTTTCTGCGTAAAGAGGGCTCATTGCCCTACAATGCTTCATTCTTCTTCTAGGAGGTAAGTCATTATTCTTGTAAGTTTCCATTATTGCTCTAATAATGAAATAATTTCTTACAGAGTAAATTTTGATTACAGTGAATCTGTTTCACAGCTCTTGATTGGAGCGCCATGAACTTGGCTGTGCATCTGTTTTCAGTCGGGCTCCATCTTGAACCTCTTGAACACGAGTAGGTTGGTTTGAGGTTGTTTTGGCGAGTGTTTTTGTGATTTCTGCTATATTAATTATTAAAGTGTGATTCAAATGATAAAAAATGCCAAAAGTGAAAAGCACTTGTCGCGTTCAAAATTTTAATTAAAATTGGTTTAATAACTCCTTGTTTATTTAATAAACTATACATTATTTTACAGAATTACACTTATTGAAATATTGTTTACAGAAAAGTAGCTGTCCAGTTAACTGATCCTTTAAAGATCAAAAATGAAAAAAAAATTAATCTCTAAAATGTAGATTACCTGAAAATCAAATTTCAAATACTTCAATATTTTATTGATTAAATAATTGTTAATAATATTATTTAAAATTAAGTTTACCAGTTCTGTCAAGATCATATTTTTTCAATTTATATTATCGAATCATTTAAATGTTCAAAAGAGAGAAGTTTTTTTTAGGCGATATTACAATGTGAATTTTTTGACAATTTGAAGTGCAAAATAAGTCCTCTTGGAGACAAATAAGTTCCTCCATGTATTTTACCTTATGTTAAACTTTGGAAATATAACCTCAATTACGTTTCGCATGTTAGCATAGGTCTCCACTAATTCCAAAGATTGGAATGGCAACCGAAAGATTAAGTTGAAGACGAATAAACCGGTTCAGGTATAAGATTTTTCTTAAAATGTTCAGCTACTTGAAATGTTCCTTTTAAATAAAAAATTCGTAATTATAATGTGGCTGAGACCAGAAAAATAAGTAAAGCCAAGTTGGGGCCAAGTCGGTCGGTAAGTTAGGCTCTGGCCGGGTTAGGCGTTTTATTTGTGGTTTGGTCCTGCCTAAATCCCCAATTTGGGGCCAAGTTTTTCCTACTTTGAGCCCAACTGGCGTCAAGACAAAATTTCCACACGGAGGATAGCAGATCCTGTCGTTCATCACGACGACAAGGATCTGGAGAGGACGAAACGCCAGGATGCCAGAAAGTCAAGAAAATCTAACAAAAAAGACGATATTCACCCTGATCACGATAAGAAAAGAGAGCTGACAAAAAAAGTAGAGAAGGAAGCGAAAAAACGCAAACAGGTATGACAGTTCTTTTCTACATTTACATTGTAATTACCATCATTCTCTTTTGTCATCTAATCGACATTATTTTATCTATTATAGGCTCTGCAGAAAGACGTCAGCAGAATTGTGCCCGAGACGAAGAAGTGCTATTGCAGCAACATGAGCATACAAAAACTTTAAAAAAAGTGCAAATGCTGGAATCGCAGATGCAGGACCAAAACGAAAAAATGAAGAAGCTGAAAGACGCTTGTTGAAAAGTTTATATCTTCATAATTTAAAGTATGAATAACTGGGCATAAATAAATTTTACTATTGTTATTATATTTCAGCAAAAAATGATACAGCAATGCAGCAATCAGCTTGAAACATTGATTGAAAAAAAACGGGAACGTCTGGTAAGTATAAGATATATTTTAATAAAGTATTATGTACATAAATGTATTTAAATTTTGGCAATGCTGAAAAAATATTTCTGTTCTAGAAACTTCGAAGGTGGAAGAAGCGGTGATGGGGCGTCTGGACGTTGATCACAAGTATTCAGATGATGAAGGAAAAGAAGAATGTTGTAAGTATAGTTACATTTAAACTTCATCTAATCAAGCTTCAAGCTGAACTGTTCCAATTTATAATTATATTTGTCAGCTATGTCAAAAGATGCACGATCCGGCATGAGGATGCTCCTGGATTCCTATTGCCTTTCTTATGAGTAAGAGGTGATATCGGTACATTCTTCGGCGAATTCATTAATTATGACTCCGGAAAAACAGCTGGTGACCCCTCAGAAAAAAAGACCGTATACTCCAGAATAGAAGACTCCAGAATGGGTGGAGAACGGATTAATAAATCTTAATGAAAGAGCATGTAAGTTGATTATCGAGAGCCTTAGTAGATTTAAAGTCAGCAAGGGATCAAATGTTTATACTTGTATTTGTTGTTTTTGAAAGGTGAAGACCCATTCGAGTTCCCCCATGCGTCCCCTGTTATCGGGACAAATCCGACCCAGATTTTTTCTCTTTCCGGGAAAATCTTCATGCCCAAAAAAGACGAAGACTCAACGGAGAAGCAGAAACCCGAGTCACTTTCCCACGAGAACAGGAAATAAATGTTCAGCATGGTAAGATACAAAAAAATATGTGCACGTAGGATTTTGAAATTTTTTGTTAAGTAAATTATATAAAAAACATATTTTGTCCATTTTTTTCAGTTGCCAAGATATCCTCGACCTCAAAACGAATTAACTGCGACCATGAAGTTGTGGTGGAATCCAGGCTGGGAGGAGTCGAAGATGAACGCTGGGGTATGTGTAAACGTAGAGTGTGAACAACACGATGCATTCTGTGTATTATTATTTAACTTGATTAATAGAAAAAATTATTATTACTTAATATCTGTCTCTTCATCATTCCCATGTTTCTAAATTTCGTTATTATTACAAATTATAGAACTGCCGAAGAATTGTCTCTCTGGGATAGAAAACAAAGGTTGCGGAGCAGGTGGCATGGTACCTATAATATGGAAATGCATTACCTTTAGAAATAAGACAAGTTCTTACTTTCAAAAATTTGTCAAATTAAAATTTTTTCACAATACTTCAGATGCCACAAATAAAAATCCCAGGAAACGTAAGAGCCCAATGGGTAGACATTTTAAAGAGGTGCCCTAAGGACTCCTTATTCGTGAAAATTATGAGTGTGCAAATCTGGCCGCCGAACACGCTGATGAATAGGAGCATCACGTGTAAGGTTGAACAACGCTTCGCGAGAAAGTCTCCTACAAGGCCGTTATCACCTGATAGATATAACGTTTTAAAGGGTATACGTCTTTTTGCATCAACAAATTAGGTGTGAATGACTGAATATTTAAAAAAATGTCTAACAGGTGTATTTTGATTTCAGCTTGTTATTATCGGAGGCTATGCCTGGATCGCCGCACAATGAAAATTCCGGAAAAGGATGTGATGAAAGTGGGGCATTACGTGGGAAAGAAAATTAATGATCTGAGCAGGAACCTTAATAATCCGCAGAAGCTTCATCGGCGAAATACAGCAAATTCTTAAATTGTAAGAATATAAAATATAAGGTTTCTGTGTAGATCATTAATTTTCTATCATCATGGAAAATATGGCTGCGAAGTACCATGGACGTATTCACTATGGATGTATTTATTTGTGCTCATTTTATGAGCACTTTGCTTCCTTATAAGTACCAAATAAATTTGCTTCCTCATAGAGGGAGGTTTTCCCTAACAAAACAAAAAAGTGTATACTTTCAATATTTTTCAAGCTTATTTTTCTCTTTCCGAAAATTTTATTTGCTAAAAATCAGAGGGGCCACCAAAATGTAAAATAATGTGTTTTGTTACAATGAACAACTCTTTAACCTACGGTAGTTTTATATTTCAAATTAAAACATCCAGGAAACAATGTAACTTTTCTTAAAACTTTCTGAGTAGCTATTGAGTAATCAATAATGGTCCTGGAAAGTTCGTCAAAAGACGAATCCATGAGCCTCGAAGACGCGATCAATTACATCATATGCAGTACTGTTATATTCCAAAAATAAAAAATCCTCTTGTAAACGAGGAAACTAATTTTGTTGACAAATTTAAAAACGATATTGGTAAGTTATGGTAAACCATGAAAACTTCTTAATTTGGACAATCGATGCGTTTCGAAGACGCGACCAAATGTATTATATAATTATAGTTGTATCCACAATATTAAAAAAGTTTCACTTATATCAACAAGATAAACAACAGATTTCTCCAATATATAAATCGGTAGTGCTGGTAATAAAAGGTTATAGAAGGTTCGTCAATAGGTCATTCGACGTGCCTCGAAGATGCAAAGAAACATATCAGATACAGTACTGTGGTACTCCTAATATGAACAAAGTTTTTCACATATAAACAGAATACACCAATTTTTTTAAAACTTCATAGATCGGTACAGGTCAGTCTTGAAAGGTTCATCAATATGT
Source organism: Andricus coriarius (assembly GCA_932066315.1). NCBI lineage: Eukaryota > Metazoa > Arthropoda > Insecta > Hymenoptera > Cynipidae > Andricus > Andricus coriarius. The sequence goes on from CAKNWT010221512.1 coordinate 10,941, forward strand.
CAATCGATGCGTCTCAAGGACGCGAATAAATACTGTACATGAAATATTGTCGTGTTTTGAATATCAAAAAAGTTTTTTTCATATTAACAGTATAAACAACTTTTGTCAAACTTTATAAATCGGTACTCGTTAGTCATAAAAGGATCAACAATGGGTCAATCGATGTCTCTCAAGGACGGGAACAAATACTCTACATGTAATATTGTCGTGTTTTGAATATTAACATACTTTTTTTCATATAAACAGTATATACCATTTTTGTCAAACTTCATAAATTGGGACTGGTGGGTCATAAAAGGTTCATCAATAGGTCAATCGATGCGTCTTAAGGCCACGTACAAATACTGTACATGAAATATTGTCATTACAAATCTCATAATTTTAAGTTTTATGTTTTTGGCTAAAAATCCATATTTTTTAGATGGAAATTGAACTATTTCGTTAAGAATTCATGTATTTTGTAGACAACTTTTTTATCTGAAATCCTAGAAATTTAAAACCTTTGTATGTATTCCCCTATTTGTTGCATTTTAACTAATTTATGCATGCATCATATTTAATTTTAATAGTATAATTAAATTAATAGTGGGGAAAGAAGCTCCAAAAATGTATCATATTATAAATTAGAACTGGCAGAGAGGTTGCAAATGTATACTGTTGTTTTGAATTACTGACG
>CAKNWT010221519.1:1367-17495 GCA_932066315.1 Andricus coriarius
CTTTTCTGTCCTGGCATACTACTTTAGCTTCAAGGTCTCGTGTTTCTATGGCTTCTTATGACTCTTCGGATTAAAGTCTCATTCACAGATTCTAACCATCCTGTCGGCGGTCTACCTCTGGGCATTCTGCCATTTATTTTACCTTGATACACCTTTATGGTTGTATAGTACAATCGGTACAAATATAGAATTATGTATGGTCATTTTAACTTTTTCTATATATTTTTATTTCGGAGAATGGACCTTGCTCCACCGATAACCCTCAAACTCTCATTTACGCGCCAATCTAACTCCCCATCTCTTTTTCCGTCGCTAGCGAATAGGCTACCCAGATATACGTACTTGTCAACTTGCTTTAATCTTTCATCATTTAGGACAATGTTGCGAATTGTTTTCTCATTTTTGCCTTCAAATACCATGCTTTTTGTTTTATTTGCGCTAATTTTGAGGCCCATGTTCTTAATGCTTGTATTAAGTTTATCCAACATTCTTTGCAAGTCCTCCATCGAGTCTGCCATAACAATCTTGTCGTCTGCGAAAGTTAACCCACGTACCTTCACTGTTTCGAGATCTACACCCTCTTCGTTGAAGAGGGCCATTCTGAGACACTTATCCATAAATATGATAAATAGCCATGAGGACATGACGCATCCTTGTTTCATGCCTTGCATAATATCGAACCAGTCATTCAGTTTCCCATTAACCTTTATACTCGCTTTACCCAGAGTTTACTTCTATTCACCTTGTCAAATGCTTCTTCTAGGTCAACAAATGCACAGAAAACTTTCTTTCCTACTCTTAAGCTTTTTTCTATGATCTGTCTTAAGGTAAATATTTATTTTGTACATGATCCTCCTGGCATGAATCCACTTTGGACTTCCCATATATTTTCTTCTGTAATTTCCATTACCCTACGCATTCAGTTGCCTTTATCTCCCTTTCTTTTGCATATTGGTACGATAATCACTTTTCTCCAATCTTCCGGGACTTGTCCGGTCTCGATGCATAAATTTATCAATTCGCATACCCTGTGAGGTATGTACTCGCCACCGCTAATACTGTCTACACCAGCAGCCTTGTCATTTTTTAAGCTCTTAATTATATCTCTAGCCCCAGTGACACAGACTTTTTCAATTGGGTTTTCTAATTTATTATTTTCTATTTTGCAGTTCTGTTGCCGTATATCTTCACCTCCTAATAAGTCTTTAAAAGAAACTTTAAACTGCGTTTGCTATCCCTTCTATATCATATAGCATTTCACCTTTGCTGTTTCTCACGCTGACAAACTTTATACTTTTACTTCCCTTTATGTCTTTAAATATTAGTTTCATGGTTCCTTTGAAGTCGTTTTGTATTTTTTTCTCTTCTTCTGTTCTGATTATATCTTTGTTATCCTTGACTAGTCGCTTAACTTTCCTGTTTTTGTCTCTGTAATCATCTTAAGTCTATTTCTCCCCTCATCGTTAAGACCTGTGATGTTTAACGTTCTCTCGTACGCTTCTTTCTTTTATTGTTGGGCTGCCTTAATTTCATCATTCCACCATGCATCGCCAGATTTCCTTCCTACATCCGCCGTACCACATACTTCCATCGCAGTTTTAACAATTACATTCCGTAACCAAGTCCACGCGCCCTCTATATCTTTATTGCTTCTAAGCACCTCCCAAGTTGCCTCTTGATTTGCGTTTGTTTCGTTTATTTTTGTGTTTTTTTTTCTTCTCCACCTCTGCCCTAAGTTTATTTTGGAGACTAAAAGGTATCAGTATTGTATTGCGAACCTCTCATGACTCTTGTATCTTTAACTAGTTCTCTTAGTCTTTCATCCGCAATAACGAAGTCAATTATACTGCGGTTATTTCCTCTACACCAGGTGTACGTGTGGATCATTTTATGTCGAAACCAAGTATATGTAATAAATAGGCCCTTTTCTAAACATAAGCTAACTATGTTTCCCTGTGATAATTTTTTCTTGGATCCTCAAAACTAACTAGTACCCTATCTATATCTGTATCTTGACGTTGGACGCCGACCCATCCATTCATATCTTCTAGCAGAATGATGCTTTCACGCTGATCGCATGTACTTATTGCATTATTTAAAGTGTCCCAGAAGGCGTCCTTGACTTCCCTCGGATCGCTATCAACTTGGTTTAAACATTTGAAAATTGTTTAACTTTTCATTTAATAATACTTGCAATTAAAATAGGTTCAGTTTGAAGCAAAAATGTAAAAATATTCAATACTTAATTCTTTTTCATTTGAAATTGTATAATTTGAGAATGTGAAAATTTCAAATTTCACATATGTTTGAAATTATAATGGAAAGGTTCCTCATTTCTAGAATCTATTATTTGAAATACTTTTTTTTTAGTAATTAGATCAACATTTGTTGACTTTATATAGGTTTTCACTGAAATCTCGCAATTATTTATGATTTTAATTTGCAATCGTGCATTTTATAATATTTAACTTTTTTTAACTTTTCAATTGTGAATGTTTAAAAATAAACAATTTGCTCTTTTTAAAATGTTTCAGTGTTTTTAAATGTTAATACTAAAAATGCTGCACTATCTTATGTCAAATATTCAAGTTTTAAACACTAGAAGGTAATAAAATTGTAATCCTACATTTTTGAAAGTTCAAATGGGAAATTCGAATTTCAAAATCTTCGAAAAGTGCACTATCAGCTGTAGTCACTTGGAACCAGTTCATACCAAAATTATCAGTCGAATTTTTATCATGTTATTGATTATCTGAAAAAAGGCATGTTACTATCTAAAAAGAAAGTTGAGTGGTTGAAAATTGTCCTCAGAATATAGCATGTTTTATTTCGGTACTAAATCTTACCAAATGCGTATTTTTTTGCTTTACTTTTTGCGACGGTTCCGAAATTGATGTGGAAATGACAAATTCCCTTTCTAGTCGTTATAGCAGGAAATCATAAACTTTCTGGCCCCTGGCAGGTATGACAAAACGAAATTTGCACGATAGAGGCACAGAGACAATCAAGAAGAGAACCAGTAGCCCAGACAATTTCCATAATCGATACAAGCGGAGACACACACGACCCTGAGAGTTCTTTCCCTGTCTTGGGGGACCTTCCCCACAAACCAGTACTTCTTTCTGTCCCAGGATTCTGTTCGGCTCGATCTTCCTCCGGTTATTTCCCGAGAGAAAAATCATCCCAGAAGAGAAATTCCAACGACTACTAACGGAGGGCCGTGACTTCCTGGGTTTCTTATCGATTATTTGGAAAAAGATCGAAATGCTATCTCACGTGACATTGCATTGAGCACGTACAGAGAATCGGGGACGATTTTCATCCCCTATCATTCTCCAAACGTCTTAAAATTTCACTAATATTTGAATATTAAATAGTAGTTGCACTTTCTTCATGGGGAAGCAGTAAGGGAACGTTAAAAAACTACGTCACACTGCGGCAAGGATGGGGGATTAGCAGGCTTTGTGACGATTTGTAATGTAACGCTGGAAGAGTTGAACGCAGAATGTGATATCACACATGGAATAGTATCTTATTATACGCCTGGGGGAGAAGAGGGGCTTTTTCGACGAGTGTATGTTTTCATTACAAGCCATAGGCGAGCGCGTAGCGCGAGCCGAAGACGAGTACTGCAAACGTACACAAGTCGCAAAAATGCCTCTCCCCCTTGGCGCATACGATGCTTTGTTCACATCTGACGTCACTTTTCAGTCCCTAGGGAATGAAAAATTTTTATTGCCTAGGGGCTGAGAAGTGACGTCAGAGGTGAATAAAATATAAATGTAAATCCTACCAAAAACATCTGCGATACAAAAAATCTTCCAAGTACAACTATATGAATTTCTGAAATCAAAGTGGGCCAATTAATTTGGGAAAAATATTCATAATAAGATACACTACCGTGCAAAAGTTTAAGGTCACCTCTTTTTTATGACTGACAAAGTTCTCTTAATTTCAATTACATCAGAGCTAAAAATTTTCGCTCTAAAGCGTAAAATAATCTGAAAATTCTGTATAAAATTAGCCTAGGATGAAGTTATTGTGTTTATTATTTAAGTAGATGTTGCAAAACTAGTGTAAATCTTAATGTTTTTTTAAACGTTCAATAACTTGCGTGAAAGTGATTATTTTTTAATATTCTTGTGCTTATTCTGAAGCTATTTTTCTAGTTTGTAAATGTATGTGACATATAACCATAAAAAAGTGCCTTAAAATATATATTTAATTAATGGTTTATTTTTATTTGCCTACAGATAGGATGTTTTCACATTTTTCCAACTTCAAGTTCTTACACTCTGATGGGACATTTTTTACATTTATGTTTATGAGCTACTGCGATACTGTAGAAAAATAGCTTTAAGATGAGCACAAGAAAATAAAAAAATATTGACTATTACGGAAGTTATTGAATATTTAAGAAAACATTGAGATTTATACTATTTTCGCAATATCTACTTAAAAAATTGACAAATTAGCTTTATCCTGGGCTCATTTCATACCGGATTTCAAGAGCATTTTATACTTTAGAGAGAAAATTTTTAGCTCTGATATAATTGAAATTAAGAGTTCTTTGTCAGTCATCAAAAAAGAGGTGTCCTTACAGTTTTGCACGGTAGTGTATATGAAGAAACTTTTTTAAAATTGCCTCATCTAAATTTTAAAATAAATTTCAACAAGTTACATTAGACATTACACAACTTGGCGGTTTTATATTTTACCATCAGTCTTTCATACCCAGAAATTTTTTATTAAAATCATTTTGCTTATAACATTCAATACCGCCAAGTTTTATAATGTCGAATATGGCTTCTTAAAATTTATTTAAAAATTGACTTTATGAGGAAGTTTCTTTATATATTTTATTATGAATATTTTTGCCCAAATTACTTGGCCAACTTTGATTTCGCAAATTCAAATAGTTGTTCTTCACATATTTTTTGCATCGTAGGTGTTTTTTGTGGAATTTCAGGTTTTATTGTAATTGGAAAAAATAAAATAGGTAGGCTCAATTAATTTTATTTAAATGACTCATTTAATAAATATAAACATTGAATTACCTGTTTAAATGATTTCCGTTGAAATTAATTAAATCTCTTTATTCTTTAATTCAATGAAATAGTACCATATTATTCAATTAAAATTACGAATGGATTTTTCAATTCAAAATGAAAATAGTAACTAGGAACTGAACATAACCGATACTTTATTTTCTATAAAATTTTAAAGTAATATATTTCATTCTTTAGAAAAAAATGCATTATTGTTGAATGATTGTAAAAAAAAAAATTTTTTACCTATGCTCACATCTGAAATATAATATATCCAACCGATTTACACGAAATTTTAAACAGAAGTCTGTAATAGCAGATTCCCGATACTTTTGGCAAGATTTTTTGATATTTGAAAAAGTTTTTCAAATCTTACCATTTTTAGCATATCTAAATAAAATTTTCCAAATTATTTAAGATGGAAAGTCTTCCAATATGAATCGATAATATGTTCCTACAGACTTTTCATTGAAATCTGTTGTAAATCGTTTGGATATATTAGGCTGGAGAAGTGAGCACAGATGAGAAAATAAATTTTTTAGCAAAATATGATTACCTAAAGTTTTAGTTTAATAAAAATATCATACTTTTGTGAAATAAACATCAAAAACGTGTTTCTGTAGATTTCGACGTCAAATATTGTCGTAATTGCCGTATATTTCCGATACTTAGATGATTCCACTGATTCCACTGTCAACCTCACTTGCACGTATGTTGTAGATTTAAGTCTACCCAATGAAATTAGAGAATATTACCAGAATGTGCGAGGTTTAAATACTAAATTTAAGGATCTTATTATTTCAGATTATGAGATATTGACTTTCTCTGAAACGTGCCCAAAGCCTAATATAAAGGTGAGGTGAGGGGAGGTCTTTGTTGCGATAAAGTCAAGAATTATCTCAGGATCAATTGATATAGGTACTATTACAAACGAGACATCCAAAATTGACCTTGTAACTGTCAAAATTATTGTTGAGGGTAACGCGTTTGTATTTTTAGTTATATACAATCCTCCTAATGTCTGGTATGAAGAGCTAGATAATTTCCTGGAAGCCACGTCAGCCTCAAGTCTACTATGGAATGACAGAGTAACAATTGCAGGGGATTTTAAAGTTCCCAAATTTAATGATTCTGTGTCTTTAGGAATTTATGCCCGCGAAGCGGCTATGCTATGTGCACTCCCAGAATTTTCTCAGCTCATGCAATATAATGACGTAATGAATTCTATGAACAGATATCTTGATGCTGTATTCTCTACATTTCCCTGTCAAGTAAATCCTTGCGATTCTACAATTTTCCCAGTTATTACATATCAACCTCCTTTGATCCCACTTTTCGAAGCATCAGAGCCACTATCTGGGAATATTATAAATTTCAATATAAACTCCAAATCTAGGAGATACAAGTATGAAAATACTATGATATCTTGGATAACGAAATTGGTACGTACTCATCAACGATTAACAAAAACAAACTGAACTATCTCCCATGGTACACCGAACCAGTAATTGATAGTTTAAAATTAAAAGAAATCTATAGGAATAAATATAATAACACCCAGAATGATTATTATCTACGCGTCTTAAGAGAACGTAGATATTCTACAAAATCTTCGCTGAAAAAATACGCATCTTATCTCGCTATGATCGAGAACAGTATTCAAAGTTAACCCTCTACTTTTTGTTCACAAGTTAATGTTATGAACAAAACTTCAAGAAATTTGGGAATTGTTAAATATACGGGAACCGACCTATCTACGCAGCCAAATATTGTAGACGCATTTGAAAATTTATTTAATAAAGTGTATAAACCTCCTACGCAACTACGTGCGAGTATCATTACGAAACCACGTAACTATCTTGGTGATTATAGCCAGATTACTAAATTTCATATATCTTTATTATTATACCATTAAGCCATTTCCTTTTCGGGGTTGGCATGAATCACTTGGTGAAGAAGGGAGTAATTTGAGGAAGGAGGTATAGATTTCTTAGATTGATCTAGAATTCCCGTGTTATTTATTTCAATAACACGTTCGTTCTGCAACACTGCTCCGACTCAGGTTGCTGATCAATCTCTCTAACGATCACACCAAGTGGTGAGCCTCATAAAGTCGCCATGTGAGGTTCCCCACTCGGGCCATTAGTATCCAAGGTGTTTTGTTCCAGGCATCATTCACTCTATTGACCCCCTTTTAATAAACTATTTGTCGCCACACTTTTCTGTCCAAGAATACTTCTCTAGCTTCCTTTACGTCCATGCAATTTTTCAAGAAAGCTCTCGTGTTTCTATGGCTTATGTCTCTTCGAATTAGCATCTCATTCACACACTCTTACCATTCTTTCCGCTGTCTGCTTCTGAATACACTGCCATTTACTTTACCTCAATAAACTTGTTTCGTTAGTCGTGCGTCTTTCATTCTCTCAACATGCCCGAAGCATCTTAACCAATTTCTTTCCCATGTGTCAACTAGTGTTTCTTCTACACCACATTCTGTGAGAATTATTATCAGTGTTTTCCCGCATATTATGCGCAGAGATTTCATGCCAATCGCGCTAATTTTACTCTTATCCTTTTCTTGATATGTCCATGTCTAGCACCCGCATAGCACAGTCGGTATGAATATAGAATGATGCATTGCAATTTTAGCTTTATTTGATATATTTTTAATTCTAACGATGGGCCCTGCCCTACCGATAACTGCCTTACCCTCGTTTATGCGCTTATCTAACTCCCCATCTATCTTTGCGTCACTAATAAATAGGCTACCAAGATATATGTACTTATGAAATCGTTCTATTTTCTCATCGTTTCAGACAATGTTACAGATTGTTTTCTCACTCTTTCCTTCAATCACCATAATTTTGGTTTTCTTTACGTAAATTTCGAGATTCATGCTCTTCATGCTTGTATTCAGTTTATTCAACATTCTTCGCAAGTATTCGATTGATTCTGCCATAATAACCTTCTCATCTGCGAACGCTAACCCACGTATCCTTACTGTTACGAGATCCACACTTTCTTCATCGAAGAGGACCATCCTGAGACACTTGACCATGAATATAATACATAGTTATGAGTACATAACGCATCCTTGTCTAACACCTTGCATAATATCGAACCAGTCACTCAATTTTCCATTAACTCTGACAACCACTTTGGTATCAGTATTATGATTTTTAATGCTTGTAGGAGCCATCGATTGAGTCCGTACCTTTTTGGGAACTTCCCAAAGTTTACTTCCATCCACCTTGTCAAATGCTTTTTCTAGGTCAACAAATGCACATAAAACTTTTTTTCCTCTCTCAAGCTTTTTTCTGTGATCTGTATTAAGCTAAATATTTGATCCGCACATGATCCTAGTGGCATAAATCCACTTTGAAGTTCCGACATCTTTTCTTCTATTCTTTTCATTAATCAATAAGCTGATACCTCTGTAATTATTGTAGTTGCTTATATCTCCCTTTCCTTTGTATATTGGTACGATAATAGCTTTTTTCCAATTGTGTGGAACTTCTCCTATCTCGATACATAAATTTATCAGTTCGCACATCCTGTGAGGTATGTACTCGCCACCGTATTTATGCATTTCAGCGCTAATACTGTCTACACCAGCAGCCTTACCATTTTTTAATCTCGTGATTATATCTCAAACCTCAGTGACACAGACTTTTTTAATTGGGTTTTCTATTGTATTATTTTCCATCTCGCAGTTCTGTTGCCCTATATCTTCACCTCCTAATAATTCTGTAAAAGAGTCTTTAAAAACGTTTACTATCCCGTCTGTATCATATAGCAATTCACCCTTGCTATTTCTCATGCTGACAAATTTTATACTTTGACTTCCCTTCGTCCATGTATGTATTAGTTTCTTGCTTCCTTCAAAGTGGTTTTGTATTTTCTTCTCTGCTTCTGTTCTAATTTTATCTTTACTTTCCTTGACTACTCGTTTAACTTTCCTTTATTCGTGTCGGTAATCATTTTCAAGTATATTTCTCTCCTCAGTGCTAATACCTGTGTATTTCAATTTTCTTAGATACGCTTCTTTCTTTTCGTGAACGGCTGCGCGGATTTCATCAATCCACAACACATCACAAGACTTTCTTCCTACAACCGCAGTACCAGACACTTCGGTCGCGTTTTTAACAATCATACCCCGGAACATAGCCCATGCGCCCTCCACATACATATCCCTGACCTAATTTTATTTTGGAGACTAGATGTTAATAATCAGTATTGCATTCAGAACACCTCATGACTCTTATATCTTTTACTAGTTCTCTTAGATTTTCATCCACCATAAAAAAGTCAATTATACTGTGGCTATTTCCTTTATACCAGTTGTACATGTGGATCATTTTATGCCTAAACCAAGTATTTCTAACAAATAAGCCCTTTTCTGAGTGTAAGCTAACCAATCTTTTCTCGTTATAATTTTTTCTTAGATCCCCCAAATTAGCTAGCATCCTTTCTGTATCTTCATCTTGACGCAGGACACCAACCCATCCGTTCATGTCTCTTAGTATAATGATTCTTTGGCCATGCTCGCAAGCACTTATAGTATCATTTAAACTGTCCCAGAATGCATCTTTCACTTATCTCGGATGACTATCAACTTGTGCGTAGCACACTATGATAAATAGTCTTTGATTCTTACTTTTATTCTTACCCACAGCAATCGGGGAGATACATTTCCTTGATCTCTGCAATTTTGCTCAGCTCTTTCATTCATAATCAAACCGACTCCTTGACTACCATGTGATTCACTATTTACTCCTGACCATATTTCAAATCCACCTGTCACACTCCATTTTCTATGTTTCTACTTTCGCATCCTTTTTTCTTTCTTTCAGGTACACATAAAATATCGAACTTCCTTACGTGCATAGTTTTTCGTAATTCTCTTACCTTAAGATCATTCACCCTTCTACACTGATAGAAATGAATAGGTGGTACAACGATATTTATGATTAAATTAACCCTATTTTATTGCTGGTATAGATACAGCCATACAGGATGTCTGTTTTGGCCATCCGATTCTTGTTGCTTACGAAAGTAGAGGCGCAGGCGTGATCAAGATGCGCCTGTTGTAAACAAAACAAAGCGAGTCAGGTAAATCAGTCATACAGAGGGTATTGCTAAACGACACATTTCAGAGATAGTTCCCTCAGGCAAGTGTTTAATAGAATTACACATTTAATACAATAGCAACACATATATTACATTTTTGCACCACAAATATAAATAACTTGTATTTACCATATTTCAGTAAGTGCATTTCGTACTCTTTATGATTGAAGTACACGTATTATATTATAAATATCCTCGTAATTTTTCAACCCACGATCATATGGTTAAATCAACATTACCATTTCTATCAGTGTAGCATTCCAAACACCCAGTCTCCATTCATCGCCTGAAACTTGACCTTTACGTTTCGACTGTCCCGAAGAATAAGTCACTAACCAATTTTTCCGAAAACAGAACATATGAACTGTATTATGCTTCGCTAGAGTGTCGTATCTCCATTTAAAAGTACATAGAGATACAACACTCTACCGAAGTAAAATATAGTTGATACACTCTGTATACGGAAAACCTTGTTGGTGACTTATTCTTCGGGACAGTCGGTTTACCGTGTGCATTTCATTCGTCCATTAATGTTTCAGTCCATTCCAAGGCTATTTTATTGTTTGTGTTATTCATTGTTTAAATTGTACGCCCAACTACAACCTTTATATGAGAAATTTATTTTGCAAGTCGAAATCATGTCCAAGTTAAGTAGTGATTTATCGAATGGTGGAGAGTCTAGTTATAACATCAGTCCCACCAAAATTCGGTTAAGGAGGGGGGGGGGGGGGAGGAAAGAGCTAGACCGGAGACCTGTTTAATAAATTCACTGCCGGTATAGATCAGATTCCTCGCTGCCTTGTTAAGAAATGCGCCGACTGTTTGGTCGGCCCATTACATACAATTGCAACCCTGGCTTCAGCATCGTGCACCTTTCTAAAACAATGGAAAAAGGCACGAATCTGCCCTGTATTTAAGAATGGTGACAAATCTCTAGTATTTAACTATAGATTGAATGCAATACTGCAAAACTTTTTGAAGGTTCTGGAGATGTGCTTGTGTGATATCCTGAAGACATACTTACTACCTATCTTATCAAAATCGCAACATGGCTTTGTACAGGGACAATCAACGATCTCAAACTTGGTATCTTTTGTAAAAATGATCCAGAGCTTCCTGTTCAGTAGCCATCAGGTAGACGACATATATACAGACATGCCAAAGGTTCTTGATTGCATAACTATTGGCTTGTTATTGGAAAGAATGTGTGACCTTGGTGTACCTGACAAACTCCTGAAACTGCTAAAATCTTATTTAACTGGGTGAGAACATGTAGTACAGTATGGTGCAGTCATACTCATCGAAACCTTTTGTACCGACATCTAGGTAGCCGCAGGGTTCCAATCTGGGCCCGCATACTTTTATTACTTAAGTAAATGAAATATAAATCTTGCTAAATGCTTTTATCTTTTTCTACGCTGATGATGCGAAACTTTTTTTCCCTGTAAGTACCATCGAGGACTGCGTTAAACTTTAGGATAATCTAGATATTGTTTTAATTGGGGTGTTAATAACTCTCTAGATCGCAATGCTTCTAAATGCAAAGTTATGTCGTTTACTCGCAAATGTCAAACCATTAGCGTTGATTATACCATTAATCGATGTAACTTAGAGAAAGTAAAATTTATTCATGATCTGGGTTTATATGTTGATGCTACTCTACAATTGAATGTACATATTGATAATATGATTAGAGAAGCTAATAGATTACTTAGGGTTTATTATGAGAGCCGGCAGTTCGTTTAAAAATCCGCTTACGCTTAAATCACTTTTCTATGCATTTGTTAGGTCTAAATTTGAATATGGCTCTATAATTTAAAACACAGAAACTAAATATCTCTCGGAAGCAATGGAAAAATGTCATCAACATTTTTTAAAGTTCCTTCTCTGAAAAACTCGCGGAGTATTTTTGCCATCGGGTTCGAATTTCATAGAGCTGTGCGAAAGGTTTAGTGAATGGTCGCTTCATGACCACAGAAAACTTTTTAACATCCTATTTATTCTTTAAATCCTCAAGGGCTACATCGATTGTCCGTACTTATTATCTCAAGTGCCACTCGACGTATCAGCATGTAAGACAAGATCTGATTTACCATTTTATGTAGTTGCTGCACTAGATAAAACTCCGATCTCCAAAATTTGTAATACACTCAACGCATTCGTTAAAATAAGCACGACACGTCTAGATCTAATTTACATTTTAATAAATTGCTTTGCGACAGCTATCGAAAAGTTTATATCCAAAATATAATAAGCTCTCTAATCTTGATAAAAAAATTTGTTTTTACGAATTTAGTAATAATCATTTAATTGGTCTGAGGACTGTGGGATTAGGTAAATAAATACATGAAATTAAATATTAAGCCAAAACTTTGGATAAAAATGCATTATTGTTCAATTAATATAAAAAATTCAATTTTTCACCTGTGCTTACCTTCGCAGCCTAATCTACCCTACTGATTTACATCAATCTTGAATATTTTTTAAAACTTTATCATTTTTGTTATCTCTGAATTTTTATCTTTTACATTATATACGTAAAATTTTAAAAACTGTTCAAGGTATCAAAAATTCGTGCAAATTGTTCGGAGGATCTGTTGCTCTTGACTTTTGGATAAAATTTGATACCAATTTGTTCGATATATTAGGATGTAGAGGGGAGCATAGGTCGAAAGTTGGTTGTTCTTCTGTTTTTTTTTTTTTTTTTTTAGTCTCACAGTTTGTGAAATATTAACATAAAATCACGCATAACTTATTCGTTGAGAATTGCGCCGAGGGTCCACAAAAATTCCATAATACATGATTATTCCAGATAAATAAGCGAAAAATAGAGGGCTAAAAAAACGTTTTTAATTAAGAATTCAACTATTCAAGTTTGTATTGAGAATTCATCTATTTGGTTAACAGATTTGAATTACTTTGTTCAATAATGATTTATGACACAAGGACCGCAAGTTGCGCTTTTTCGGCTGAGTATTAATGTTGCAGTGCGCATCGGAGTCGAGACGTAGCCAAGACGAAGAACGAGTACTGCAATTCACACAAGGCAAAGTATGCCACTTAGGGCCCGAGTGTCACACACTATTTTTTATCACACCAGTCAATCATACGTGCAAATAGGTTGCATATAGTCCTAATCTAAAAACCCAAGAGGGAATCTAATCCAAACCAATCCCATCCAATTCAATGCCCCAGACAAAGCACGAGTCAGACACTACAGTCAAACTCGAATTAAACGTTCCCGAATTTACCGCTTCCGAGAATTGACGCCACGCCGCGGGTTGGCTTGTCAGGCGCTGCGCGGCGTGTGCGGGGTTCGCTAAATCCGGTTTAGTTAGGGTAGTTCAGGTCCAAGGACAGCCCCGAGGTCAGCCCCAAAACCGACGTTAAATCAGAGTTCGACTGAATTTTATATCACACCAGTTAGCGCAAGTGTAGTACATCAACGTGCCAAAGTTGGGTTCACTGCACTCATCCTACCCTAAAGAACAGATATAAATGTCAGCGAGCCAATCAGAATACAGTGCTAATTACTTCATAGTTCGATGTACCCGAAGTAAAAATTTCACGACCTAGACTTGAAGATCCATCTTTTTAGTTGCATTTTTAACTATTTTGTTGAAAACTCGTTTTTTTTTATTAAAAAAATCTATTTTTTGATCTGAAATTCGAACTTTTCCCTTTTTGGCAGGAAATTGATAGTTCTTATTCTAAAATTCTGTTTTTTTAACATTCTTCTTTTGGGTAGCAAACTCGTCTTTTTGGCTTGGAAATTCAACTGTTTGGTTAAAAATACATCTTCATTGATTGAAGATTACATTTTTTGTTCCAAATTCATCTTTCTGGGTTTGAAAGTCAAGTGGAAGTTCAATCTTTTTTGTTTGAAAATTCGACTATTTAGCTGAAAATTAATTTTTTAAGCTAAAAAGGTCTTGGTGGAAAATAAACATTAAAAAAAAATTCACTAGTTGATAATTCAACTATTCTGTTGAAAAGTAATCTTTCTGAATTTGTCTTTCAATTTTTACATATTAATCTGAACGTGTTCGTCTTTTTGTTATCACTCTGGGAAGGTCAGGCCTTGTGTAATGATCTATGATGAAGACGGGATGAGTGGAAAGAGGTTTCAACCTTAACATAATAATTAAATAGTCGTGAAAATGTTCAAATTAATTAAATTTATTAAGCTGAGGAACACAAAATTGTGGGTTGATATCCGATCAAAGTAAAAAAAATGTTCCGGTAATATCTTCTGCTCTCTTTTTTTATAAAAAAAATTCATTAGAAGAAATGTTCCTAGTGGTTCAAAAATTATGGCGAATTTGTTCATTGTATAGATTTTACGATTGAATGATTATAAAAAATATAAATAAAAAAATTTGGTCTAGCCTAACACTTTTTGGAAATTCGCAAAATAGATTACATTATATCAAGTTATAAACAGACTTTTTTTGGAAAAAGTTGAAAATTTTTAATCTGAAATTTTTTCAGCTTGAACTAAAGAAACATTTTATTATTTTTATTTTCCATGGAATTTTTCTAATCATAGCGTTTAAAACGTTTGAAAAGCGTAAAAAAAATAAAACATTCCTAAATCACGTAAACAATTTTTCCCAAAAGTAAACATTATTGTTCCCAAATGTGTGCATATAAATCAATAAAAAAAATGTTTTTTACGCATTTTCAAAAATTCCTAATTAGGTATACATTTCTTGGAATCGTTAAGTTTTCATTATTGTTAAGTAGTAGAAACTGTACATATGAAAGATTCGCTGTAATTTCAAAGCAATCTTTTTTTAAATTTTCAAATTTTTGATTTCTGAAATAAAAGGCAGTAGAAAGGACAGAAACCAATTTCAAATATTTTTGCTTACTTTTTATGAATTCTGACCCATAAAAACTGTAATGGTTGGAAGTGTCATTTATATTAGAATAATTAAATGTTACTTTGTCTGACGAATAATGAGGAGAAATAATGTGGAAAATAATCTTTAGCTCCGAACAACCATTATGCGATTCAGAGGCTAATCATTGTGCTGTCAAAATCAGAAATCGATGTCGAAGAGGATGATTCATTTTATAAGGGGGATAAAAAACGATTTTCGGATCTGATATGATTTAGAGGTTCCCTATTTGAATTTGGTCTGTTTACATGATTTTTAATGTTTTCATGTTCTTAATGTCTTTAATATGCATGTATTAATTTTTTATACATACATAAGCATCCCCTTTTACATTACTGTCACTGTGCATCATCTAATGACAATTTTTACTCATTTTTAAAAGGACAATAACACTGGTTTACAAAAAAAAAAAGGTGATGACTATTTGACAAGACCACTTTATCCTTATGTATTTTGACGCGCTGAATATGAATCCGAGGTCTATTTACCTCCATCACGTCAGGTTCAAGGTCATTTCAAGGTCAAATACAGGAAAAGCCGTGCAATGAACTTCAAAAACCTTTTACATAAGTTTTTGGGGTCGCTGAATATGAATCCGAGGTCTAATTATCTCCATAACGTCAGGTTCAAGGTCATTTCAAGGTCAAATTCAGGAAAAGCCGTGCAATGAACTTCAAAAACCTTTTACATATGTTTTTGGGGTCGCTGAATATGAATCCGAGGTCTAATTACCTTCATAACGTCAGGTTCAAGGTCATTTCAAGGTGAAATACATTAAAAGCCGTGCAATGAACTTCAAAAACCTTTTACATATGTTTTTGGGGTCGATGAATATGAATCCGAGGTCTAATTACCTCCATTACGTCAGGTTCAAGGTCATTTCAAGGTCAAATACAGGAAAAGCCGTGCAATAAACTTCAACAACCTTTTTAGGGTTGCTGAATCCGAATCTGTTGTTCGTTTGATCCCTGAAGGTCAGCTTAAGGTCATCAAAAGGTCATCAAAAGGTCAAAATAACAGAAAATGCATGTTATGAAGTGCAACCA
>CAKNWT010221520.1:2291-20456 GCA_932066315.1 Andricus coriarius
CTCTTCTCTTCTCTTCTCTTCTCTTCTCTTCTCTTCTCTTCTCTTCTCTTCTCTTCTCTTCTCTTCTCTTCTCTTCTCTTCTCTTCTCTTCTCTTCTCTTCTCTTCTCTTCTCTTCTCTTCTCTTCTCTTCTCTTCTCTTCTCTTCTCTTCTCTTCGCTTTCACTGCATTCTGCCTCCCTCTTCCGTTCGCCAATGCATAAGTATCTACTTGCTAGACCGTAGACGGATTCTCAAAAGTGCATTCCAGCCCTCCTCTTTGCCACCCCTTTCCTTCTCCCGCCTCCCAACCTCGTCTCACCTTAAACTTGTATGGTATTAGCTTCAGAATTCTTCCACCTAACAAACCTCCTGTTCACCTTCTATTACTCTTTTCACTCAACATCTCAACAACTTTTTCATACATTTTTATTTTCGATTTTTAAATTTGACGAATTCATAGAAATTCGATGAAGGTAGTAATGGGGTTTAGTTGGAAATATCTGCTTGAATTTTCCAGCACATTTATTTGGGAATTTGATCGCGAGGTAATAAATTTAAAAAAAAAAGTTTTCATCACTAAAAATCGAGCCCAAGCCTAAAACACTAACATACAACACAGTACTGCTGCGTCACCATTGTTCATAACTGTTGAGAATACTACTTTATGCAGCAACCATCATTCCGCGTTTCATACTAATATCAGAGATGGGTTCGCTGACGAAATATGTTTTTTTTTTTTTTTTTTTTTTTTTGAAGGATAGGTGACAGCACGAATTTTACCCATTAAATAAAATAAAAATGTTGACAACGTTATGAATATTTAAATTCTATAAAGCAGATGACGCAGACTATACAAAATAAAAGTTGGCAATCTTTATACGGAGTGTCTATTTGTACCATCAATGGTATGGGAAAAATGTGGCTATTCGTACCACTATTCAAACGGGTTGGCCCCCTCGTGAGACATTATATCAACTGTTACAATAATTTTATTTATTCCTCCTCCATCTGACAGATCTTTTAGTTTCCTTTCTAAATTTTGCGCCAAATTTATTAAGGAACGTACGTGCTCACGACGTTCTGCCGATTTTCTATTATAAATTATTTTGTACTGTCAGGATAAATATTATTCCATGAAATTTTATCGTGTGCTGGCTCCTTCAAGGGGACCGAAATATTGTTCTCTAAAAACAAAATTTCGGGCCTAAAAATGGCACCAAGAACGACAAAAGTCAACACAACATTTTTTCTCGTAAAAAGTTCTAAAAATAACTCTCTTGGTACAAATAGTCACGGCCATAAATAAAACCATTTAAAAAGCTGTTTTTACATCAATTTTTTCCCTGAAAATCTATTTTCGAAAATAATCAAGAACACATTTTTAATTTCCAATCAAATTGGCTTGAAAAGCTTTTTTTTCATTCTTTCATAAATATATCATATAACCCATAGAATATGACATGAGGGTCCTGGGGCATAAGAGCGTAAGTGCTATATTTCGGAAATGCGTTATATTGGCTTAAACTAATTGTTTTGACCTAACTCATGTCTCTATAGAAGATGATTGTCAAGTTCGATTTAGAAGTGGGTCAAAGTTTCAACTGCACTGAAGAAAATGGTCTAGCTGTCCCAGCTAAACGTTTAGCGGGCTTTCCTCTTCTAAGAAAATATAGCTGTGTTACCTAAGTTTCTAGTTGTAACACAGCTTTATTTTATCAGAAGACGAAATCCAGTCAAACGTCTAGCTGGGACAGCTAAACCATTTTTTTCGGTGTATAGGCATGTACGGCATCATTTTCTAGTGCTATTTGCAGGAATTTACGATACCTTCCAGTTTAGTTTATATTAGTTAACAAGTTTTTAAGGATTTTAAAACAGAGAAAAATTCCGCTTTAATTGTTGTTCACTAGATATGCGCAATACTCCTTTCTGCTGCTGTATTTGAGGAATTTATGATAACCTTGTTTGTTTAATAAATCTTAGTGTTTTTATGTTAAAAAAAAAATTGTGTTTTCTTTGAATTTTTCAGGAATTTATAATATCTTTAGTGGTTTACATTTTTTAAATATATTGTATTCTAAAAAATCGAATTTTTCAGCTTTGCGCAAGGATACAGTAAACTCTATTGGACCAATAACAGTAAAATGTTGACTGCAAGTGTGCAGTAAAACTTTCTAGTACTATATTACAAGAATTTCGGATGTTTGTTATCACCAGTTTGTGAAATTGCTTAAACTTCATAATATAAAATGAAATTGAATCATTTCAGTGTCTACTCGTACCACAAAAATCTGGCTGTTCGTACCGCAATTTCGGTACGCGTAACCACGGCGTTTATTAAATAAAAATTGAATACTATAAATGTATCTTATAAAGGTTTGTCGGTAAAGAACATATATGCAATTTTTAAATAAAAATGTATGATTGTTTTGTATAATAATTTGTTTTATTTTAAAAAAATCATTCAGAAAAAGATAAATTAAATGTATTTTATTTTATTATTTGACACTGTG
Source organism: Andricus coriarius (assembly GCA_932066315.1). Lineage (NCBI taxonomy): Eukaryota > Metazoa > Arthropoda > Insecta > Hymenoptera > Cynipidae > Andricus > Andricus coriarius. Next base: position 4,785 of record CAKNWT010221520.1, read on the forward strand.
ACTGATATCACTCGTATGATAGCATTTTTGTGTCAACAATTTTCAAATTAAATTTCATCTTGCTGGGAACTTATTAAAATGAAACTTCAGACTATGAGTCAGTTCGAGTTTTTTTTAATTATTTCCCGGTTACGTAGTTCAGACGGATCACTGACATTATTTTTAATTTTATTTTAAATTATTAAACATTTGCTAAACTCTTAGTTTTTAAGATTTCAAACTCTTACAACATTTTAATGTTTAAATTGAAATCTTTTATAAGGTTATATATATTTTATAAGTATTTAATTAATAGTATTTTTGTGTATATTTTTTCCAAAAAGTTGGGACATCTCATCAAAAACATCTACGATGCAAAAACTTAACAAACTACAATTAAATGAACTTAGATTTCATTCTAAGATTTTAATGATATTATGTATTTGGAATTATCGAGTCTATTTCACTTCATTAATCTTTTTCCTATATTAATGTAACCTATAATTATTGATCGTCCTTTGTTGCTAAAAGGAAGTCGTACTTTGAGAGCATCAACCTCTTTCTCATTTTCAAATCCACAAACTCTAAAATAATGAATAACATCATGAATCAGAAATTTATATCATTTGAAGATATGATTCCGCATTGAAAAAATTCTCGTATTTTCTTGTGTCCTACATATGGCTGCACACAAGGGCCTGAAATTCCTTAACGTACGGAATTAACACCAAAGATAAAAGGTCTCGAAACTATGTTTGTTAAAGACTCCTTAACATTCCTCGGCGTACAATTAAGGTAAACCTTCTACCATTCATACGAAATTCCAGCTCTCATTTGGAGGGCAACAAACGGTTGTTCTGCTGTAACTTGTTTTTTCACAACGATGTCAAATAACGAACATCTGTCACGTGCACAGCAGTCACTGCAGTGCTTTGTCATCGACAGTAGTTTATATATCAGCTAATGGTGCAGCATGGCTGAAACAAATACCAACGTGACGCGTGGGTAGACATAACCTCTAAACAGCTCGCAATCGTGCACATACATACGACATGTACGTGATCGGCCAATGTACAAACTACAAATGGTTATGTGTGTTTGCTCGGGAGGTTAGCGCCACCACATTATCATTATCGGTGCACGCCGACAGGCGCTTCTACACACACCCGACCTCCTCCCCCTTCCATCACGGCCATCTCCTTCACCCCCATCCCGCCCCTGACCCGAAAACCAGCGATCACCACCAATCGTCTGGACGTTATTATCACTCTAGAAATTCTAGAGATAAGTATACTGACGAAGCGAGTGTCTTATAGCAATCTTCGTGGCTCGTAGGCGTCATAAGCAACCGATTTTCGATATGCTTCGAGCAAAAAGACTTTTTTTCTCTGTATGACACGAAATCTATACGCGGATGACTCTCACTTTACACGTTAGAGGCCGTCCATAAACTACGTTACCAATATTCAAGTCGGCATATATTGCATTTTCAAGAAAAGAATTTAATTTCCAATCAAAAAAGATTTTCCTACAAATGAGGTGAATTTTCAACCCAAAAAGATGAATTTTCAATCAAAGAAATTAATTTTGAACAATACAGATGCATTAACTACCATATATTTCAAATTCCAAGCAAAAGAAACAAATTTTGAAAAAAAATTAAACTTTAATGCAAGAGTTAAATTTTGAAGCCAAAAGGACGACTTTTTCACAAAGCAGTTGAACTTTCGACCAAAAAACATTACTCAAACTAAATAGTTGCGTTTTTAATCAAATAGCTGTATTTTTGACTTACAAAGTTGGATTTCCACCCAAGAACATTAATTTTCTACCATAAAAAGACGAATTTTCAACAAAATATATTACTATTTCAAACAAATAGGTCAATTTTCAATTAAAAATTATACATTTTCAAACAAAAATGGATCCGTTCAATTTTCAGTTAAAAAAATTACTCAAAAAAAAAAAATGTAATAAGTTTAATTCAACGAAACAAAAGAATTTTTAACAAAACAGTTAAATTTTTGACAAAAAAAATTACTTTGATAAAATAGTTAAATTTGAATCAAATAGCTGAAGTTTTAACCAAGAAGATCAATTTTCTACCAAGAGACTAATTTTGAACAAACTACATGAATTTTCAACCACGAATTTTCCACAAGCTAAAAAGTCGAATATTTTTAAAAACCGTTGACTTTCAAACCTGATGAGATGAATTTCCAAGAAGGAAGTTAATTTTCAATCAAGGTAGATGAATTTTGAACCAAATAGTAAAATTTTTAACTAAAAAAAAAGAAAAAAATTTTCAACCAAGAATCGAATCATTATATTTTCAGATAAAAAATTAATTGTTGACTAAAAAAAGCAATTTTCTACAAAATAGTTGAATTTTCAACCAAAGAAGCGAACCTTAAAAAATTTAACAACTTGGGTCGTAGGTCAACTTTTAACAAAGTAGTTGAATTTTCAACCAAAAAAGATCGATTCTTAACCAAATAGTTAAATTTTCAACCAAAAAGATAAATTTTCCACCAAGAAGATTAATGTTGAACCAAAAAAGACGAATTTTCAACATTATACATGCATTTAAACAAATTAGAGGAACTTTGAAGCCACAGAAAAAACGAAAGATAAAGTTTACATCGATTCCAGGCGAAAGATTCGCCGCAACAAAAAAATACCTTGTTGGTTAAACTTTACACAAACCGAAGATAATTTTCCATTTTTAACCTAGCCTGGATAATCTTTCGCCTCATTATCGCTCCATTTTTATTCGAAAAGTCACGAGAATTAGGACGCCAGCGCTATCTACCGTCTTTTAACTTAATTAAATTGGAGCAGAAATGGGATTCCCGGCTGTCAGAATTATTCTCCTAACCTCGCTTAAACTTTCACCGAAATACATTCAATTTTTAACCGTTCCAAAATGTACATGCAACACATTTTAACTATTGAATTTTCTAAGTCTTATTATTTTCAAATTAATATTAAAGTAAGCGAATAGTTGTTTAAAATCTGGTGTCCTGATTTATATCTCGAATCCACTCATACTTTGTCGTTTTCCCATTGCTGCTAAGGGCGGAGCAGACGACAGCTATCATTCCATCCTAGGATAATCTTTCGCCAAATAGCATGTAAACTTTATCAGCGTAAAATTTTACATGCAACAAATTTAACTTTAGTTTTTTCTGTGAAAGGATGCATTATCTACAAAGGAGCTGAATTTTTAGGCCTAAAATATGAATCTTCAACCAAAAAATATTTTAATTTGAAATCAGGAAAAGTTGAATTTTAACAAAAAAGACGAATTTTTAACAAAATAGTTGAATTCCCAACTAAAAATGATTTATTTTCAAACAAATAGTTACATTTTTAATCAAAAAGGATAATCTTTCAATCAAGAAGTTCAGTTTGCTGCCAAAAAGATTAATTAAAAAAAAAATACATGAATTTTCAACAACAGACTTTTCAACAAAATAGTTTCATTTTTTAATAAATAATCAAGTTTGCAACAAAGTAGTCGAATTTTTAACCAAACAAGATAAATTCCGAACCAAAAATATAACAGTAAACTTTTCAAAAACAAAAATTACACTGTTAGAAAAATCTCTACTATATTTAGTATACATTTAATGGAAGCAAGAATGCACAACATGAAACTAAATTTAATATGCCAGCGTACAGTAAATTTAGTATATGCGTGTTCTAAATTCAGTATAAATAATTAAATATACTAAATTTACTGTACACTGGTATACTAAATCTAATTTCATGTTGTGCATTCTTGCTTCCATTACATGTATACTAAAGCTAGTGCAGATGTTTCCAATGGTGATAACATTTAACCAAAAATAGTTGGATATTCTTATTGTTTTCTATTAACTCAGTTGGCATTTAAGCGAAAAAAATTAAGAAAAACATAAGTTTCTTGAAAACAGGGGAAGAAGATTTCTTTAAAAAGATGTGAACTGAGGAATAGGGGGAAGAGTGGTCTGAAATAGGAAAGTGATTTTCAATCTTATTAAGTTATTATTTAACTGTACCGTTGCAGGGCCATCTTTTTGGGTAAAAATGAAGTTTTTTATTGAAAAATTCAACTTTCTTCTAATAAATTCATCTTTTTGGCTAAAAAGTTGAACTATTTGGTTGAAAATTCAACTGTTTTTGGTTAAACTGTAATTTTTTATTATTGAAATTTCAACCATTTGGTTAAAAATTCAACTGTTTAGTAAAAACTTCAACTATTTTGTTTAAACATTAATATATTTTTCTTTCAAGTTTAAGTATTTGGTTGTAAATGCAACTGTTTGGATAAAAATTAATATTTTTGTTGAATTTCAACTATATGGTTGTAAATGCATCTTGCTTGATTGAAAATTACCTTTCCGGGTTGAATATTCATCTCCTTTCGACTTGAAATTTTAGGAATTTAAAGCATTTTGGTATCTAGATTAATTTTATGTAAAGAATTTATTACCCTATTTTTGTAAAAAGCACCCTATATCCCCTGTTTTGAGAGCATTTTGGGCTGTGATGTCTGATCTTTAAATATTAATGATCAAGGTAAAGACAGTGAATTTTTATAATTAAGTTTTGTGGTCACCTTGAAAGACTCTGAGGAACTTTATTTGTATGATTTCAATCAGTGAAAATTCACTGACAATTAGTGACATTTTACTAATTGAAACTGTGGGAAAAGAGTCTGGCTCGAATACATCCCTATAGGGAACGAAAGTTTTGTAGAATTCGCAGTGATAAAAAATGCGGATATTTTCTCTAAAACATCTAGGAGTTTTTTTTTTAAGTTCTCACTTTGAAAATGTTAATTCAACCAAAAAGTTAAATTCAACAGATACACACCTTCAAATGGGTTGTACTAAAATTCGTAAAATTCTTCTGAATTCAAGCAAACTTAACCTGATTTTAAGTAAAATTTGTTTAAATTCAAGACACGATCCTGAAATTCAGATATGGAGGTTTTGAATTCAGACCAATTTTGCTTAAATCTAGACAAATTTTCCTGAATTTAATTAAAATCAATTATTCAAGGTGCAAAATTGTTAATAATTTTTACTCTTGTACATCTATAAATTAGTATATTAATGAATAATTAAGTTGCTAATATTTCATTAGTAACTTCTTAATAATTCAGTCTCAAGAGTTTGTAATTATAATTTTTTGTAATGCATCAGTGAATATACGTACGCACACAATCAGAAAAAGGTTGGAAATAAAAATTAATTAGTAACTGTCAAAAATCCTCGTTAAACCAAATAAAGTAGAAGTATGTAAAGATAACAAGGGGAGAAAGCTCTGAACGAGAAACCTTGTCTGCCGCAAAAATGGCACGCCTGCGAGTTTGGGCGGATGAGATTCCTCGTCCGTCCGAGGAAGTGAATTTGATTCGATCAAAGCATTTGGGGTAGATATTGAGTTTAACCAAACTAATTTTTTATTGAATGAACATAATATTGTTTAAATTGACAACATTTAAAAAAAATAAAATCAGGGAAAAGTCAGGGATTTTGAAAAAATACTTGCAAATGTCAGGGAATTTCTATAAGGGGCACTTTTAATGAGTGTCAAGCATAATAAATTAAAACATTTAAAAATTGAGGATTAACCAGTAAATGGCTTCAAATGGTGAATCAGAAAAAAGGAAATCAGCATTCGGTTGATATTAATATATTGAGAAAAAACAGATAGTGACGTTTCGTTCGAAACTAGGAAATCTAATTTAAAAATTAAAATTTACAATTGTATTATTCCATTTATAAATGATTGTTACAAATATTATCGATAACCATACGAATATTTTCACTTATTTTGTTTGGACTCCCTACTTTGAATCATTAAAATAATGTTTTCAAGCAAAAAGTGGTAAAAAACTGTTGACGTCTTGGTATATGGACGGTCTCATACTATATTGAACTTTATCTCAATATCGAGCACGAAGAAGTAATAAAGCTATGCCAATATAGATTTATATATATTTGACAAGAGACCCTGTAACATTCACTAAAATTCTTGTAATGACACCATGAAAACCAATGAGCTCTCACAATTTCTTTAAATAAACGTAACATTTTGTAGCATTAGCAGAGTTTTCTTTCTCCATAATCAGCAAACAGCAAATATATTTTTTACTAAGCGATGATCAGTAATATTCAAATCATTCTGAATTGAAATCCGGTTATGTGTTGGAAAGATATGCTACATGAAAGTAATGATCATTGCAAAACTGTAAAGTCTCATATTCCAACTTACCTTGTCTGTCACCGCGAAGTTTTTTCCCCTATATACATTGACCTGAATACTCATGAAAATCCGCACGATGACCGCGAATGTCAGTGATGGAATAAGTTGTAGTAATGCAATGCTAGAATATCTATACATAGTATTAGTAATAGTGAAACCGAGTGATTGGAAATATGCGCGAGCTGGATAGTAAGAAGTGGAAATATAAATGCCTTGATACATGCATACCTGAACTATTTTATACCTGAACTGTGAGCAGCATCTCAGGTGCAATGCCTGTATTACTCAAATGTCATTGAGCAATATTCCACGGATAATGTAGCATCGTTGCACAACTAATAAGTTGAAGAAACTCATTTGCGGTTACAGATGAGGAAGGAGAGGAAAAGAGTGATATAATTGAATTGTTCATGTTTATTTTACTCTTCTCTCATATTATAACAATAAGGCCAGGCCACGGACTCACGCTACTATTGACACTTTCTTTGACGATGCTACTATTTTGGTACTATTTTGTCAAAAAAGACACTAATGGTGCTTTTTTCACATTGCTCACTAATGCAAATATTTTTCACTTTGTCTTTAAACATATTTTCGAACTTCTTCGCTAGATTGGCTTAAATAACATATCCGCCATCTCTAAAGTACGAATATCAAAATATTACATTATTTTGAAGATTTCAAAAGATTTCAAGGGATTTCAAAAATTTTCAAAACAACAAAAAAGAGATTTCCAAACATTTTACGAGATTTCAAAGATTTCAATATATTTCAAGGGGGTTTAAAGGATTTAAACGGGTATCAGTGATCTGAAAGGGTTTTATAGGGTTTCAAAGCTTTTAGAGTATTATAAAAGATTTGGTTCGGAGCATGTCAACCCCCGGCAAGTCACATTGCGACAAGTCACATTGCGGCATTCTCTCATTCAGAAAAATGTTGAGTCCGAATAAGAGATACTGCAATATTGGACTTGCCTCTAATGTGAGTTGCTGCGAATTTGACTTGCCGTAATGTGACAATACCGTCAAACGGGGTACTTTTAAATATGTGGGGTGAATTCGGACATTCCTAAATTGAGCTTGATGGTTTTAACCAGAATCTAGAACCAGTTACGGCTTGAACTGATTACAGATTCTTGGAACAGTTTTGAGTAATTTATCCTATCAATTAAGGGAATTTAGGGGTGTCCGAATTTACCCAGTTTGACGGTACTTTCTTTCTTTTTAGTTTCAATTTCTGCTGCCGAAACTTCCCTTTCTTATTATACTCAGAATAAAAAATTTTTTGCGCCAAAGAAATGGTTTTCTTCGTCGATATAGATGAAAATTTGGTTGTGTCAAATTTTTGTTGATTCAACGAAAAATTTGATTGACACAATAGAATTTTTTGATTCAATCAACCAAATACTCTATATACCAAAAGATTTGCTTAAAACAATCGAAAAATGTGGTTACGTCAACCAAATATTTGTTTGTGCGTATAAAATGTAACCATATTCTATGGTTAAAGCAACACAAATTTTGTTGATTCAACCTAATCGTTTGAACATTCCCAAGCCATTTTGTATTTTTTGATAGAAACTGTAGTGAAAATGCGGTGCGATTCAAAAAACGAAGTAAGTTTTCATCCTGCTTCTTGTACGAAACATAAATAAATGTCCCGCTTTAAAAATAAAATCCCTTTCATTTCTAGGGATTTCTAAGGGTTTTATTGGAGCTTATGATGTCTCAGAGAATTTCAAAGATTTAAACATTTTTAAAGGATTTTTAAAAGATATTAAATACGTTGTCCAGATTTTAAAAGATTTCACAAGCTTTAAGGGATTTTAACAATTTTTAAAGGTTTTAAAGTATATAGTGTTTTTAAAAAGATGTCGAGAAATTTCATGAGATTTCTAAGAAGTTAGTAGGATTATAGAAAATTTTAAGAGATTTAAATTTTGTTAGAAATTTCATAATATTATCAGAAGATTTGAAAGATGAGAAGATTTTAAGGAATTTTTATAGTTTAGTGCATTGTAAAAGATTCCAATGAATTTAACGAGATTTCAACATTTTCAAGGGGCTTCAAAGAATTTCGTAGTATTTCAGAAAATTTCAAAAGGATTTTTAAAAGGTATTCAGGATATCAATGATGTTTAAAAGATTTTTAGGGAATCCAACAGATTTCTAAAAAACTTCAGGGAATGATTGAAATTTCAAGTGACTTTTAGGGATTTCTAAGGATTTCAGATACTTCAAGGGATTTTACCTTATTTCAGGGATAAGTAGGAGTTTAAAAGGATTTATAAGAGTTTAAAGGATTTCAAAGGCTTTCCAAAATTTCAAGGGATTTAAACAGATTGACGAGTTTTCCAGAAATTTTTAAAGGATCTCGACAGATTCCATGGGTTTTTCATGGATTTCAACGGATTTCACAGCTTTTAGGATAGGGCCGATAGAGGTAAGTGTTAATACGGGGTTCGTCTGATAACGAAAAATTTTGGAATAAAAAACAAATTATTTATTAAATTTTCTTATTTCAACATAATGATTATATCTTTTATTATTTTTAGGGAAAAGGTAGCTGTCATTAGTTATTGCTCTAAGCAATTATTTTTAGAGAAACCGAGATGCTTTTAAAAAACTCCAATTCCTAATTGTGTCATATTGTTGGACTTTTTTCAGGAATGAAGGAAGATATTATATTTTACTTGAATATCCATTGTTTTTTTTTCAAAAAATATTCCAAAAGATTTCTCGCTATTTTATGGTAGATGTATATAGTACAACATTTCAAAAATAGTTAACCCCTCGATTTAATATTTAAAAGATTGCATGAAACTATTTTGCTACTATTTTTCAAAATGTATGCTACTATTGAAACTATTTTTAATTTCTTAAGTGAGAGAGTCTTGGAAATTGAAAGTAAACACTGCAAATTATTCACTCGGAAAAATATTTGACTTGAATTAATGAAACCGCTTCATTAAAGTAATTTTTTTCATTTAACCAAAAATATTTTCCAAAAGAAAATCATTTTAAATCAAAGAAAAACATTTCTTTGAACCCAAGAAGTTTCTTTGACTCAGAAGAAATTTCTTTGCAGCAAAGAAACTTTTCTTTCACTGAGAAACAATGAATATTCTTCGTTGATTCAAAACAATTTCTTTGACAAAATAATTTTTTTCTGAGTATCATGACCTAAATTTGAGAAAAATTATTTTGATTATGGAAAGGCATTTTATGAAGCGAGCGAGTTATCACTGATATATGGATATTGGTGCATATTGCATCTCGGCGTCGATTGGGAGTCAAAAATTCGAAAGGTGCTGCTCTCACATCGTTCTCCATGTCCAATTATCATATTGGGTCCGGTTTTGGTTCACTGCGGCGCGGCGCGGGAAAGTCCCTCGTTCCCCTAATTCGCCCCTCCGCCCTCCTTTCTCTTTCCTTCATACCTTCCACCTTTGTATATACCTCGTTTCCCGTGCTGTTCGTCTTCTTTTCTCTTTCTTTTTATTTTTTTATTTTATTATTTTCTTTTCCCTCCTTCTCTCTCACCCTCTCTTCCTTTTGGCGCCTCGATCTTTCATATCGAGGATCTTTCGCCTTCTCTCTGTTCTTCTCAACCCCCTCGCTCTCACACCTATTGTCGACCACCCGCCAGCATAATGCATCTTAAACGGCGGCGCCTCAAAGATCGACGCCTTGGCTTGCCCTCTTTGGAATTCTTCAATATAAATTAGAATCTTGAATGAGGGCTCGAGGATTGTGGCTGAAACGTTGGTGAGGGCAGGAGGAGATCGCAAAGGAATGAGAATGGAGGAAAAAGAGAGTGAGGCAAACTACCGCCGACTTTCACATGTATTTATTTATCTATGCACTCATAGAGTCGATACTCTACATTCCATTCAACCAAATATTGGAACATTCCCTCTCGACCTTTCGCCACTTGTCAGATAATCGTTTACCAGTCAGTTTATACTCTATCTCTGTAGTATTTTCCAATTTTCCAGTCTTTTCTTGAATGAATGAATTTCCTCGAGTCGTCTAATCCAGTCAGCTATAGTTCTTCAAGTTGAGTCTCCTCTGACTGAGAAGATCTAAATAAATAATACACATTTTTAATTAATTAAGCACTTTAGTTACAAGTACCAATACTGCAAATATGGCAATATATCAGAAAATGGCTACTTACGATTCACTGGCCACGAACCCTATCAAAACAATACAATTTTCACTTTAGCTTTAAACAATAAATTCGGTTAAAAAGTTATCTCACTGAAGAGCTTATATCAAAGCACAATTTACAACATTTTCAAAATATTAGTCGACTTCGTCTAGAAATTATGAATAAAAAAGTACGAAACATGTCCTGTTACGCACCTGTCCGAACCTGCATATTTAAAATGAAAAATTTCTTAATAAGAACATCATTTCTTAAGTATCTAAAATTCACAGATGTCACTTATATTGAGTTAAAAAAGATCAAAATCACGTGTAGATTTTAATATCTTGGAGTTAGGGATTTTAAAAATCAATTCAAAGTCTGTCTCACAAGTTTTTTGTATGGTCACGCTGCATTTCTATTTTAGGATAAAACTCGAAAATATAATTGGCTAAAATGTTCAATTTTATACTTACGAAGATTTTAGTATAGTTAAAAACCGATTTATTAACTTCGATTCCAAATAGCAGTTAATGATAATCACTATTTTTGAGTAATATTTTTCATGAAATGTGCGGTAATGCTCCACATTAATTTACCACAATACAAACTAAAAGGATTTTTTTTTTACTTTCAAATAAATCGTGAAAATAGTCACTTCTCCCATATTTCTGAATATTTTTATCTTTTTACGTGTAAAATTCATATACCATCACAGATACATTGCGTGATCTCTTAGTTTCATATTTTCATACTTTCTTGGGTTACCCTTAATTAAAGAAAAAATATTTTAGGTAGTTTCGAAATTTGTTTGAATTCGAAAACCTCATTTTCTAAAATGGTCATATTTTTGGCAATTAACCATATGCATTAATATGTAATGAGGCTTGGACCACTCTTGAAATCTTTTGAAACCTTTTAAACCTTTCAAACATTCTCAACATTCCTTGAAATGTTCTAAAAGCTCAGGAAATCCTATAAATTTCTCTGAACGTTTAAAAACCCTTTAAATAATTTGAAAAACTTCAAAAAATGTAAAAATTCGCGATAATCAATTGGAAAGTTGTTAAACTATTTGAAATGCCTCATAATTTTATTAACCTGTCAACATTACCTTAAATCCTTTGATTCAAATTATTACAAAGAAAATAGTATGGAGAAAGCAACCATATTTAAAAAAATTGATTAAAGTGGTTTAAAAAAAGTTATTAGAAGTACAAAACGTAACTTGCTGACAGCCTTGTAATAAGTCCTCGAAACTGTAAATGTTTACATTTCTAACCTTTTGACTTGAAAAATTAAAAATTGAAAAACTTAACGATTCAATTTATTGTTTAATCCAAGCCTTGAGGTTGAGGTTTTCAAAACTGGTACATTTAAAATATGAACAGGTTTGAAGTGCCTGGAAAATTCCAAATTGGAATCGTAGTAATTTTAATGGATTTCACTAAAGTGAAATTTCAAGTTATTAAATACATTTTTATACTTAAAATTTTTACAAATTCCTGATTTGTAGGGTTTTGTAGGAAACCCTTATAATATCGTGCCAGTCTCTGTCTGTCCTCTGAGGAGCGTAGAAAAATACTGAGAACCTTGAGAAAAATCTGCTTCCTATTTCAATTGCAAATTTTAAGCAAGCAATTATTGTGGGTAAAGGGGAATAGATAGGAAAATTGAGGGATGCTGGAAGCTTTTCTTTTATTCCGATCTTCTTCGGGGATGGCTCAAATTGACACGCGTGGCAAGCTAACTTGAGAATAAACATCAAATTTTCTATGCTACGTTTTCAATTCTTAGGAAAAAGCATTGACATACCTGCAAAAACGTTTGCCAACTTTTTTATAAATTTATGTCTACGAAACCCTTATACTTAAGGTCCTTTTTTCGGAATGATTTTTTTTTCTCGTTTTCTTGATCAGGTAATAAGCGGTCACCAACCTGAAAAAAGCACCACTAGCGCCCACTGCTGCAGAATAAATTCCATAAATTTGTCGAGAATATACCCTCTTGTCCTCTTACACAAATTGCATATTTTAAAATGCAAATTTTATAATGACGAATTAAAAAATTTGCGTGTATTACAAAAAATACGAATCCATTTCAATTTATTAAAATCATTTGAATATTTTGTAGACCCGAAGTGCCAAAAAAAGGTATGCAGATGTTAATACGATGGTTTTATATCTTATTTCAGGAATTTTACTCTTAAAAACTTGTTCTGCTCTGTTGAATTCCTGGAATACGAATCAGAATGTCAGGAATCCAAATTATGGATGGGTGCATCTGTTGACGATGCTTTTGTAATGCATACAGTATAATACAATAATTATGCTAGCAATTCGTTTCAAATAAATATATGAAAAATATACAAACTTACGACAAATTCAACTATATATCAACTGGTCCAACTGATAGGATTTTTAACTTACTGAATGAAAAACTGATCACAATGGTCGGAAAGGCGTTTCGGGTCGTTTCATATATCATTACTCAAATTCTGAGTTGGAACAGCGAATTTGTCAAAAATGATAACCCTCACGTGGAATAGAGAATTTTCCAAAATAATTACAATTATTGTTTGTAATGTTGGATGTTAATTTGATTACATTAAAAAATTGTTTAAGATTGTATGAAACCAAATTTGAATTAATTTACTTATGTTTAAACAATATTCTTATACTGCGTCCCTGATAAACATTTTTGTGTAATTGTCTTTTCCAGAATAAAAATTAACCACTGATGAGGGCCACCATTGTGCGCCGAAACGTTTGGTTCAATTAAAAATTGACTGAATTATTTACTCTGACCCTAAAGCCAAAATTAACATCCAACATTACAAACAATTTTTTCATCGAGGGTCAATATAATCTCCCCACTGAAAATTACAATTATGTCTTGGAACAGTGAACTTCCTACAAACAATTTAATTGTGAGTCGGGACAGGGAATAAATAAAACAAATATAAAAAAAATTAACGTAAAGAATTACAATTAAAGGGTGGAAAGGCAAAAAAAGGTAACTCTGAGCTTTCCGAAAATGTTTTTTTTTTTCTAGAGAATTCTGAAAAATTCAAATACACATCATCTTGTTAAAAGGATTTTTTCGAAATCACATTTTTTATTGCAGGAATACCTTTAAATTAAATTTTGATATCCATTACAAGTGAAGACTTCTGTGTGATCAAACTACAGTGCTACCTGTGAATAAGCCCTTTCGGAGTAAGACCGCTTCTCCTAATCTTTATTCGAACGTTGACGAATCGGGGCCAAACCTCCGAATAAGACGGCGCGTGGAAATTGCGTTTTGATCTTAATTTATGCTTTGCATAATAGTATAGTAATGAGAATTTCAATTGATTGTTATCAATTTCATTAATCTATTTTTAATACTTATTAATATTTATACATTTGGTATACAAATATATTAATAAAAGTGTTTAATTATCTCAAAAAGGGTAACACAAAGTAACATATTCAGCAATTAGGTATTTTTACTTCAACCATCAGCTAACTTCACTTCGTTCATTGCTGAGGGAGAAAACAAGGGACCCAATGCATGGGATTTGGTCCATTTTTGCCCTATTTTGCTAATATCTTCGTAAAAACCAATTTTTTCTATATGAGTGTGTGAGAAAAATAGTTTTTATTTTTCAAGATCTATTACATGACATAATAAAATGATAATAATCATCATTCATTCCGAAGATATTCCAAAAATAAAGCTTTGTCCATGCATTTGGTCCCTTGATTTCCCCTCAGCAACCCACAGCAATCAACGAAGTGAAGTTAGCTGGTGGTTGAAGTGAAAATACCTAATCCTTCTTGAAAAATAATATTTTTTAATTCAATTCAAAAAAAATATCACATAAAATTTTGTCAAATACTGCCAAGTACCTCTTGCATATTACAAATTGAGTATTTTCCCTCAAATAAACATTTTACCTGACTCATAATACTTATTTAAAATGATATATTAAAACTATTTAAAATAATACTATGTCAGGTTACCGCACTTTGCACATGAAATTCATCGAGTGCAAGCGGTCCTATTCGAAGGTTGAGCCGAGAATTTTTCGTGGCGATTTCGGACCACGGGTGGGGGTAACTCATTTCTCGGAATTATATTCCTCTATAAGCCCGAGCACGGTCTTATTCGGAAGTTGCACTGTATTTTGTATGATATTCACGAATGGCATATATTTTAATATCTACATGGATCAACAAACAAAAAATGTAAATTTTATTATTTATCACTACCTAAAAGCGAAACATCGTCTGTCACACTGTAACACTGTCTCATTGAAAATGCCCACAGTCTCATTGTTGACTCAATGTTGAAAATTCGTCTTTTAATAGAAAAGTAAGCTTTTTGATTAAAAATTGAGCTTTCAGGATGAAAATTCAACTACATTGAAAAATTAACCATTTTGTTGAAAATTCGTTTCCTATAGAATTCAATATGGTACCTGCAATCATTTTATTTAAAAGAATTTATTTCCCTATTTTTGTAAGAAATCACCCCCTATCCCTGCTTTGAGTCCATTTTGGGCTGTGAAGTCTGGAATAGTTCAAAATTATTATTGTTATAATTTTGACATTGGAACAGGGAATCTCGTAATGAATTATAATTATGTCTTGAAACAGATAGTTTTTGACATTGTGCTGGAAATTTTTGAAGATAATTTTAATTCTGTTTTAATAAAAGAGAATTTTGCAAAAACAATCCCTGTTTTAGGTCAGAATTCGTCAGACTTTTAAAATTCCTTTTTCCAAAAAAAAATTTGTTTTAATTAAAATTTTTTTTTTTTTAATAAAAATTTACCAGAATTTGAAACTTCTCTGTTCCAAATTTTAAAAGATGGTATCCCGGGTAAAAATATTTTGTCTTGATTTTGTCTTAAATGTCTTCAATATGTCTCTAGGACCGTGATGTCTGGCTCCGTCTCACCAGCCAGACATTGGAGATATACGGACTTCTCTCGCATTTATTTATTTAGTAACTAATTTTTAAATAAGAAATTCGGAACCTGTCTGTCTCACCAACTGCAGGCATATACAATTTTCCGTAAAAATATTCAAACTGACATTTTCTAGAAGTATCTAGTGAACTGTTGGAGATATGAAAAAATGGACAACATTTTTAGATTTGTCATCCAAAGAATAATAATTTTTGCAGATAAATTAACGTATTAATACATAAAAAATAAATACAATGAAGATAATTAATATAAACATTCTATAAAGTTTAAAGCGGATTAGTGATGACCCTCAGAGGCCTTGGTCTCAA